>PVKA01002108.1:83564-101756 GCA_004027165.1 Ctenomys sociabilis
TGTAAATGGATATGGTCGACAATTTCTTTGAATAACTCACTATGGTTGTAGAATGCTGGACTGTGTTGGATTGTGGTGTCGAGTTCAAGCACCTAAGTTAGTTGAATGTCAATGGAGTGCCCACTTTTAACAGGTGTAGACAAAGGAAGGGGTGTAGAAAGAAAAAATCATGATGTGTGTGTATAGACAGTACAGTTGGAATAGATAATGCTGTGCTTCTACGTAATTCTATGAGAGGCAAGATCTGCACTAATGGTGGTTGGACAGGATATTATGTCAGCTTTTAGTACTATGGTCATCCACTCGGTAAATAATTATTGAATTTTTGATATAATTCAGGTATAAAAAAATAAGATAAGTAAGCAACTACACTCTTCATTCACTGATAAGAGATTTCTGCTAAAATAATATCTGCAAATATAATGTCATGTATGCACCTTGTACAATACCAAAACGTTATGAAAACAGTTTGCAATGTATTAATTCATTGAATGTGTATGGTTAAGGTGTCTTGAAACTGTCTGTATTTTAATAAAATAAAAATAAATGAAAAAAAAAAAAAAAAAAGAATAACGATGCCACGAGGGCATCTCTGGAATCATCAGACACTATTCCCTGAGGGCCAATGGATGAAAAATGTAAAGCTTTCATTTGTAAAGCAGGCTCCTCTGTACTCTTAAGTGTGGATATCCCAGAATTATTTCTTCCATGCTCAAAGTTACAGGTACTAAGTAGCCACTGCAGCCATAGTTCAAGGAGACCTAGCTACTGCTAACACTGACAGGAGATACTGGTGACACATCAGCGGTGCTGATTTTGGCCATGTGCTGAATACAACAGTTGTGCCCTCTGCTCTAGCACCCAGTCTTCAAGTGCCTAAGAGGTCGTTGGAGAGCAGAAAACCAGACGAGAACCCAGAGCATCAAAGATTCCTCTAAACTTGGAACATCTGAGAAACTTGGAAAGCTGTGAACAGAACCAGTTCGCAAGAGCAGTCATGTGACCTGCATACAGCAAGGCTGCTAGGGCAGGGATACTCAAAGTTTTTTGGAATTCGCATGTCACCCTGATATGCTTTGTATGCCAGACCTGAAGATTGACTCAGATACTTAAACAATGAAAATACTGGCATTTGGAAAGGAATTAATGCACTTTGGATTGTATCCAAGATAGTCATATGGTATCGAGTGGAATTACAAACTTCTTATTTCCTTTATTTAGAGATTCGCTGTGGCTTAAGGAAATGTATTTGGCTGTCAAAATGATAAGGTATTGAGTACAACAGTTAAGCTTAATTGTGATAACTTGTTTGGTTTGGGAACCAGATACTATAGGATATTAGCAAGACACCTCTCAGTTTGCCTGGGTGGGTCTTAGAAATATTATTTTGAATAGTGTATCTGGTCCTGAACCGCATTCATTCTTCAGTGTCCCTCAGTTTTTTTCTGTAACACAGTTTCACCATAATGTTCCAACTTTGTACATGCCAACTATCAGGTAAGTTCACTAAACCATGAGCAAGTAAATTTACTTTTCTTTAAATTAAAGGTGTTGTTTCATTAAAGGAAAGCGGGTCAACGTACTGTAACTAACAAGTAGCACCTGAATTGAAAAAGAAATTAAGGCTGATCTATAAAATACTTAGAATTAAGTGAAAACAAATGCAAATCATATTAAAATTTACTGAATGTAAATAAGCCATAATCTAAAAAAAGCTTATATTAAAATGTTATATTCTCTCAGGTTCATGTTCTAATCTTTGTTAATATGTTTTAATAAGAGCAAATGAAACAATCCATACAAAGAAAACATAAATACAATACAACACTGACGAAAAAAGAAAAAGTGGAGAAAATTAAATGAAACACACTGTTCATTAAATGATCAACATCTAACCTGATTGGTGAAAGCAACCTTAAGTGCAAATTACAAAAAATGATAATAATAGATGCAATTCTTCTTCATATGAAAATATGCTACTTTTTTTTTCTTTTTTTGGCGGAACCGGGGATTGAACTCAGGCCCTTGTGCTTGCCAGGGAAGCACTTATTCCACTGAGCCATCTCCCCAGCCCCGAAAATATGCTACTTTTATAAAATAAAAATATAATGAAGATTTATTTATAACAAGTTCAAAAATATATGTTAAATAAAATGGTACTTTTGAAAATCTTAAATTATTAACATCTGTAGAAGGAAATGTCATATATTCATTAAACATAATACATTTATTTGAAATCACCTACAGACAAAAAACTGAGACCATGAATGGGCCAATGACAAATTGTACAAAATAAAATGCATTGATTATATATAAAGTCTTTCAATCTGTAAAAGAATACAAAAGGTTTTGCCACTTTTATGAACATTATAAAGATAATGAATAAATAGTATGGACAACAATGTTAGAAATGTATGGGCCATGGCCCCTGGAAAGAAATAATCACCAAAAGCTATTAGAAATGATACACAAATCCAATAGATTTGCTGGATACATAGTCAAATTCTCACATTTTACCCACATGTCTACAGTCAATTGAGTCTCAACAATGTAGCAATTATTTTCTGCAAAATGGTATAAAAAATATACAAGAAGATCAAAAAGTCTCTAAGTAGTGGTGGAAATTTTGCTGATTCCTGAATCACTGACATTACACTAAATGTGTCCTTACGCCCAAGACCTGAAACTATAAACCACTAGAACAGAGGGTAAATGGTCTGTGACATTGGTCTGAGCAGATTTTTTTTTTTTTTTTTTTTTTTTTTTTGGTGGAATCAGGGATTGAACTCAGGCCCTTGTGCTTGCCAGGGAAGCGCTTATTCCACTGAGCCATCTTCCCAGTCCCCCAGGTCTTTCTTTTATATAACACTAGAGGCACAAGGAAGACTAACAAAAATAAATGAAAAATGAAACAAACTGCAAAACTTAAGTAAAATCAAGAAGCTATTATGAGACAACCGATTTGTTGGGAAAAAATAATTGAAAATCAAATATTGGATAAATAGTAATATAGAAAGATTACTTTCACTTAAGTGGAAGTTAAAGTGTTCAACATTAGGAAAAAAACTCTACTAATAATCAAAATGCTTGGTAGACAACTCTCAAAAAGAGACCAATGAATAGCCAACAGAAACATAAGAAAATGCCCAACATCTACAATCATTAGAGAAATACAAGCTGAAATGAGTGAGCATATCTATTGGATTGCCCATCATCAAAAGAATGCAAATAACAAACATTGGCAAGGATGTAAAGAAAATAGAACTTTCTTACAGTGCTGTTGATATTTTAAATTAGTATTCAGTTTTGTAAAGCACTAATTCCTACAATTAATAAAAGGCACATAGCTATTTGAACACTAAGCATCATATATAATATAATGATATTTTCCTCATAGGATCAAAAACAAGAAAGACTTTTCTCCCAGCATTTCCTTTCAATTTTGACTAGAAATCTTAATTGGCATGATGAACAACAACAACAATAATAAATATATGAATATATATATATATATTTGTGTGTGTGTGTGTGTGTGTGTGTGTGTGTAGCCAGGAATTGAGTTCAGGCCCTTGTGCTTACCAGCAAAGCACTTATTCCACTGAGCCATTCCCCCAGCCCAAAATATATGAACTTAATACAAAAACATTATCATTTCTATTTGCTTATTGCATTGCTTTGTATAAAGGAACTCCCAAAAAATCAATGAAATATAATCTTAGAAGCCTTCAGTGATGACACCAAGTTATTGGATGGAGGCCTACCACATAAAAATTAAATACATTCCCACATATGAGTGAAGACTTATGCAAATTTGAAAGATAAGGTACAATAAATTTAGGTATAGATCCAGCTGAGATGTAATTAAATCACTGTCAATATTTTAGGCAAATTTAGTTTGGCAATATATTATTTCACTAATAATGAGGGGAAAGTCCCAACAGGGTTTAATTTAAGACAACAAAGCCGGGCATGGTGGCGCATGCCTGTAATCGCAGCACTCGGGAGGCTGAGGCAGGAGGATTGTTGTGAGTTCGAGACCAGCCTGAGCTACAAAGTGAGCTTAAGGCCAGCCTGAACTGCATAGTGAGACCCTGTCTCAAAAAAGACAAAAAAAAAAAAAAAAAAAAAAAAAAAAAAAAAAAAAAAAAAAAAAAAAAAAAAAAAAAAAAAAAAATAAGACAACAAAAATAATTTTGTCTCTTACACTCATAATATTTTTTTTCACTTCTTCAATGCAAAGTTCTTCTTATACAGTTGACTTAAAATTTTAACTTCATACTTTTAAAATCCACTGAGAATAATCTGAGGGTCTGTAGCTTTCCATTGTTACAATATGTGTTATGATTCTAACAGAATCTGTCAGAATTTTTAAGCTGAAAGTGACAAACCCTAAAAATAAAAAAATTTGGAGAAGAGTATGTTGCTTGCATAATTACGCCACGGCAGGGACGCACGGGGATCTGCGGAAGCGTGATTAGAATCTGAGACTTGTTTCTCGCTTGGACTTTCTCCTTTAATCTCTCACTTTTGCTTCTTTGTTCTCACCAGTATATTTGGGCCACACTTTGGCACACTATTGGAAATATAAATGCCAGCGCTCAAGAACCTTGGGTCCTGCCTGGATGCCATTAGCAGACTGGGCTGCCTATTTTTGCTTAGTTAGAAGGGAAAAGCCTCAAAAATTGCTTTCAAGGATTTCTACAACACGTCCACAGCTAAACATGATCTGACTCCCTCTCTCTCTCTTTCTGTCTCTCTCTCTTATATTTCTTAATTAATCATTCAAAATATTATATGTACTTTTATTTCATTCATTTTCCTATTTGTGGAGCAACTCTGGGTGAAATAGATAATAGATCACACAATCCCTGCTATAATTTATAATCCCTTGAAGCCCCAAAACAATCACCAAATAAAATTAAAATCAGTTTGTTATCATAAAGCTGAAAAGTTTATGCAGAACAAAGAAGGGATGTGTGTGGTGTGGCCAAGGAAGGATTCCCTGATAAAATGACATTTAAGAAAAGATGTGAAGGAATCAGCCATATGGCCACCCATATGGCGAGAGTGGGAAGAAACGGGGCCGATCTTTCAAAGAACAAGTATCATTCCTGCATGTGCTGAGAAGATTCTAAAATGATAGCTTGGCTGTGCCAATTCTACCGCTTCTGTGTTCCTTTCATTTGCAATCACCACATTTAGAGTATTATATTTTTTAACTTTTAAAGTTACACTTAAATAAGAAACATAAAAAATTACTTGTCATTTCAAAGTTTGAAAAAAAAAAAAACACCTAATAGACAAATACTCCTGTCATGGGATTTAAAATCAAACATACAGAGAACAATGCTAAATTCATTTTTGATAATTAAATAATGTTAAATAGAGAAAAAAAAGGATTATGAAAATATGTTATTATGGCTTTCATTATTGTCTGGAAATATTGTGTTTTGTAAAGACAGTATAGGACAGTGGAGATAGCTCAGCAGTCTAAGCATCTACCTGGCGAAGGCAAGAACCCAAGTTTGATTCCTGGTATCACAGGCCATGCTGACCCCAAAACTGGGCATGGTGGTGCCCACCTGTACTCCCAGCACTGGAGAGGCTGGAACAGCAGGATCACTATGAGTCCGAGCTACTTAGCGAGACCCTAATAAATGAATGAATGAATTAATTAATTAATGAGGTACATGCTGTATCAGTAACTGCTTTTTGGTCTAATATGTGCCTAATGTGTTATACTCAGAAAGTTCTTTTTCACCTCAAGAAAATACAAACAGTCTTTTGTGTTTATTTCAGTATCTTTGTGTCAACACATTTTTTTTGTTTCACATTTGGGTGTGTAATATTTGGCACACTGAGTAAGGAGATGCAAATGTGGATTGAGCTGAAAGTTATCTCCTCTCTCCCTGTGATCTGGCTCAGCTCATGTGCTGACTCAGTCCTCCCGACTTCCATCCTCCTGCTTTAGGTAAAACCACTTCGCCTTTCCAGTTACTGCAGTATTATAGATGTCTTCTGACCTCCTCCACCACAGAAATTCTCCAATGTATATGCCACATGGTTCATGCATGCTCAAAAATATAAAATAAAATTTTTTGGGAACTCTTTACCCTCCATAATTACTTACCCAATTTGTCAAATTTTTTTGTGTTGAAAGCTGCAGGTATGACACATAAGTTATTAATCTGTGCAGTCTTTTGAGTTATAACATTTGTTTTCAGCTAAAGTGATAAGTATACTATTTCCTTGATTTCATTATTATACATTATATGTACCTATATATAGTATCCCATAAATGTATGTAATTATTATGTATTAAATGAAATATATAACAGGAGAAGCTATTACAAAATCTGTTACTTAATGGCATAACATTTTTCTCAAATATTTTATAAAAGTCTTGCAACTATTTCACTGGATTTCATTGCATGACACAATTAGCATTTTCACTCTCATAAATTCATCTATTACTTATTTAATCAGAAAAGATATAATGTTTAGATATCAAGAAATAAGGAAAAGTACAGTCACCAAAAACAATGATAGGATCTTTAAATATAGAATCATGATATAGTATGATGAACTACAGGAATTATGGAAAAATTTATAATTTGTGATACATTCCAAGTTACACCATTTATACATGCTTTTTACATACATTGATTATTTGTAAGACTTCATATTCACCTTTTACTGTATATCTTATTCGTGTCTGTGTGCAGTACATAATGTTTACATCCTCATGTAGAACTGGTCCATGTACATAATACACCTTCATTCCTGGTTTCATCTCCTTTCCTTTCCCTCCACAAGCTCTTATCTATGGTAAAAAAAAAAACATTTTCATATAAAATACATTTTAATAATTCCAAAGAGTCTTTGAATAAATCTATACTTCAACTTTTTAAATTAAATGTTACTCTGTAATATAAATCTCTTACTTAATGCTTCCTCTGCCTTACAGGTATATTTGCAGTCATATGATTTTCAGTATAATTGATATAATAAATTTAAAACACTAGATTGCTTCACTAAAATCTCAGAGCAAACTGGAGAATAAAAGCACAAATGATATAAGTAAATTGTCTTCAGTTTTCAACTACGCAACCTATTTCATGTTTGTTAAATATTGGCCTGTTCTTGCTGTCCATTTTCTGTTTCTTCACTGCTAATAGTAAATAACCTCAAAACAGAATATTTAAACTGTTTTGTTTTCCATACCTGCACACACACAAACACACACACAAACACACATGAGTACACATGTAAACACAGACATGAGAACTGCTACTAATATCAATTGTGCTGAATTTGGGAGAGAGGAACAGAGAGGAGAGAGGAAAAGGGACTGAGAAAGATGCGACAGAGGGAAGAAGCAATGGAAATTTTCAAAGAACCAGCATAAATGATCCTAAAATTTGTATGGAATCAGAAGAGACCCAAAATAGAAAAAGAAATCTTGAGTGAATCAAAGCTGAAGGCATTCTTATTTCAGGATATGAGTTGCACATAAAACTGCAGTAGTGAAGAAATGTGGAAATGACCTAGAAATAGATACATAGACCAGTGGAACAGAAGGTACAGAAGCAGCCTGGCACACCTCCAGCCTGCTCACCTTAAGAAGGGGGCCTCAAGAAAAATGAACCTTTTGAACAAGAAGTTTAAGTAAGATCATATCAAGATGCACAAAAATGAAATTACCCAAAACTTATTGTAAGAAAAAAAATGATTAAAGCATATTCATCATGTAATACAGCAACCGTTGTTGGACTCCTATTACTTTGTTTAGTGAAATCTTGTATCACGTATAGTTCTGTTTTCTCCTATCACTATTTTGTATTCTTTAAAAGTAATAATACAAAGTACAAAATTTAAAAAAAATAATAAAAAAACGGGCCTCAACAGTGCTGGAATCCCTGAGCCTGTTGTGCTGGCCTCGCCCCTGGGCACACTGAGATGGCAATTGAGACTGGTCTTGGGGCAGGCGCCTATAATCCCAGCTCTTGGGAGTCTGCAAACAGGCGGATCACTACTTCTCCATTCTAGTAGTGAGAATCTAAACACCCTGTAGACTCTTCCCTAAAAAAATTACAAAAAAGTGCTGGAGAAAAGATTACATTGTTATCCAGTGGTGCAGAGAAAAATGGTCATCCATATGTAGGAGAATCTGTTTGTTCTACCCTGCAATAAAATCAAATCAAAGTGAATCCAAGACCTAGATATAAAAGCCAAAGTACTGAATCTTCTGGAAGGTAAAATAGGTAAAATTCCTGAAGTGATAGACAATGACTTCCTGAACAGAACACTAATTATGCAAGAAATAATACCAAGGATCAATAAAGGTAGTCATATAAAATTAGAACAAGGAAAGTTTTTGTCACATACTCTCCTAATAAAGGATTAGGATTTAGAATATATGAATAACTCAGAAAACTTTTTATCTTACCCACCAAAGTCAAAACACATAATCAAAAAGTAGGCAAATGAAATGAATAGACACTACTCAGAAAGGAATACATAGCCAATAAACACACAGAAAAAAATGATTAGCATCTTTGGCTATTTGAGAAGTGCAAATCAAAAGAAAACTGAGACTCCACTCATTTTGAGCAAGAAGGGCAATCAGAAAAAACTAAAAACACAGAATGCTGATAAGGTTGTTAGGCAAATGGGCCTCCGCTACAATGTGCGTGGAGTGTAAATTAAGCCATGAAGGAAACTGGTATAGAGAGTCCTCCTAAAAATGAAACCATACAAAAACTACTAAAAACAGAAATTACATTTGACCCAGCTGTACCTCTTTTGGGTATCTTCTTGAAATAGTTAAAAATCAGCATATTACCGTGAAACACATCCATGTTTGCAGCAGCACAACTAAAAATAGAAAGTATGAAAACAGTCTAGACCCCCATCAGTTAGTGAATGGCTACAGAAAATATGGAATTATAGATATAATGCACTAATGCTCAGCAGTGAGATGGATAAATTTGACCTCATGTTTAGGAATTTGATGGAACTTGAGTGTTTTAGCAACAAATGAAAAAAATCACACAAAAGTGTTTGCTATCACATGGCTTATCTTATATTAGAACACAACAAAAATAATTGAGAGAGCAAAATAAAGATTTTTTTAAAAGGGAAATAGCTTTTTAAATGAATAACAAGAGCTGAGCTAGAATGGAGATACAATCACAGGAACATAGATAAAAATAATAACAGACATGAGATATATGTATGTAGTGCTTTCCCAAAACAAAGACTATATTTATGTATCACAAACACACTCAATAAAAGCTCACAAAATATGTTGGATTTATAAATCAAAGTATGAACTTTTTGTGGTGCTTTATAAATTTTAGGATTTTTTCCCCCTCTTTTTTCAAGACTATTATTGAAACTGTCACTAAGATGGCATTTAATCTGTACATTACAATTAATCATATCATTTCAGCAGTATTAATTATATTGATCCACAGAGAATATTTTCCAGTTTTTGAGTCATCTATAATTTATTTTATCAGTGATTCATAATTTTATTGTAACAATCTTTCAGTTCTACTGATTACATGTTTTCCTAAATATTTTAATTTTGTGCTTATGGTAGATAAGTTTCATTTCTGATTTTTTTTTTTTTTGGTAAGTTCATTTTATTTTTACAAAGGTGGTACTGGTATTTGTATGTTGTTTTTTATTTATTTATTTTTTATTTTTTGGTGGAACCAGGGATTGAAATCAGGACCCTGCACTTGCCAGGCAAGCATTTATTCTCCTGAGCTATCTCTCCTGTCCCTATATTGGTTTTATATACCTCAACTTTAATAAATTAATTTATGTACTTTAGAAGATTTATATGGAGAATTTGGTTTAGTCTATATATATAATCATGTTATTTGTAAATACTCTCAGGCAAAATTTCACTTTCTCCTTGCTAATTGATATCCTTCTTTTGCTAGCATTGCCCGATTTTTCTTCCAAAGACAGCGAATGTCATAATGAAGAGCAATAATAAAAGTGGGCAGCAATATCTTGTCTCTGATCCTGAAATATGAGATCTGGGCTTTCTCCCAGTCAGTCTGATACTGGCGGGGACACAAATAACTTTCATATTTTCAGGTAAGCTCCTTGCTTGAGAGATTTTAATCATGAAGAGGTATTGAAACTTATTTTATCTGTAACTAATGAATTGCCATTTTAGTTTTTGTTCTTCACTATTGATCTATAACATTTTACACTTATTTATTTGTAAATGTTGAACCTTTCATACACTGCTGCAATTAATCTCACTTCACGACTTTGCAGACTGGACACGTAAAGCCTGATTTCTAGTTTGCCAATTGTGTACCTGTCGACAACACCAAAGGAAAATATTTCTTTTTCTGTATTCTGTGTTGCCTTGTGCTTGCTGTTTCTACTTACTTGCGAATAAGATCTATACATGTTTCTGTGCGAACAAGTTTCCTTTATGTGTAAAAAGTTAAATGTATTTAACAGTATTTCTAAAAGTTATAAATTCAAGTTTCATCTCTCCAGAGCTTTGAAAACATTCTCTTCATAGATGTTCAAGCTCTAAATTATCTCTTTGAAAATTCAGTCAACAATAAATATGATGCTCTTCCTTAAAAATTTTAGTCCTAAGGTACCTCAGTATTTCTCTGGTTCCTTGATTTTTCTTATATATGATAATTCTCTGTCTCTATCTCTATCTCTATCTCTATCTCTATCTCTGTCTCTGTCTCTGTCTCTGTCTCTGTCTCTGTCTCTGTGTCTGTCTCTGTCTCTGTGTCTGTCTCTGTCTCTGTGTCTGTCTCTGTCTCTGTCTCTGTGTCTCCGTCGCCATCTCCGGCTCTGGCTCTGGCTCGCTCTCTCTCTCTCTCTCTCTCTCTCTCTTCCCCTTTACCCCCTCATCCTTCCCTCCCTTCTTGCCTCCCTCCTTCTTTCCCTTTCTATTTCCTTCCCTCTCTCTCCTCTCTCTTTTTGTCCCTTCTTTTTCTGATTTTATAAGGTAAAAGTTAGCTACCTGTACATTATTTCATTAAGCCTATAGGATTTCCTTATGTATTTTCAATCTTATTCTTAATTTTTTCTCTCCCTACGTATTTTCACATAACATACATTCCAGTTCCTACATGATTTCTTCTGAGATACGTCTCTCCTACATTTTCCATTTAATTACTGATGTACTCAGTCTTACAATTTTCCTACAAGTTTTTTATATCATTTTGGTTTCTGCTAAACTGTTAATTTTGTTTGTATCACTTTTTCTTATATGAGCTAAGGAAATTTATTTTCTCTTTGTTTTCTCTCATATATCACTCAATTCTTAAAAGATTTATTCAATTACTTTGTCCAGCAATTTATAGGTATCTATTTCTATGGAATAATAGACATGGGAATCATTGTTTTGCTGATTGTTTTATATGTTCTCCAGTTTTCTTTTCTTTTTTTTTTTTTAACTTTAGTACAGGGTCTCATGACACAGCTGGGACTCATAGTGATCCTCCTGTTTCCAGTCTCCCCATCACTGACATTACAGGCCTGAGCCATCACACCCGGTCTTAGTCGATATTTCAGCATGCCCTGGGGCCAGGCCAGTGCAGAATGTGGTGGCAGGGATTAAACCGAGTCCCTTCACTGACCTAAGCAGGTGCGTAGTCCACTGAGCTCTCTCTCTCTAGCCCTCTTTTTTTTTTTTTCTATTATGTTGATGTCTCAATACTTGATGGATCCCTTTCCTCTTTTCTGACAGAATCTTAGTTGTCATTGTTATTTTACTTTTGTGAGGGAGCCAATGGGTTCTAAATTATATTTTCTACGTTCTGTTTGTTACAATTTTGTAATTATGCATTTTTATCCCCTCATTTTTTTTTCAGGAACTGGGGTTGGAACTCAGGCCTCTGTGCTTGCCAGGCAAATGCTTATTCTGCTGAGCCATCTCCCCAGCCCACTTATCTCTTCAATTTTTACATACATCAGTCATTTGTCCTTGCTGAAACTATAGCTTATCATTAAGCAAACAGAGGCTAAATATGAATGGTTTTATGAGTTCACTTCCCTGGTAAACAATGTTTGAGGTAATTAGCATAAAAATACAGTATCTTTGTATCCAGTTTATAAATATTTTTAAGAATATAGCTTACCCACAATGCTGAACAGTTTCTAATGTTTGAATATTCAACAAGAATGTAAAATCTAAGTGCCGAGTTAAGCTACTATGTATTTGTTAACTGCAAAGGGTCTTTTAAACTAGGAATTCACAATGGAAACACATAACATTTCAAATAAACAATATTATTCATTTGGGAGTATTCCTTAACAGTAAGACTTTTTACTGTGTTTGTTTCACTTTCAGTAAATAATCTACAGTGAGAACGTGTCTCAGATCCTTGCTGGTACAATATATAATTCTTCTAAAACATGCTTTTTATATAAAACTAAAATTAAATTTCCAAGCATATTGGTGCAGCCCAACTCAAAGATCAACAGGGATGAAAGAACTCATGTACATAGGCACTCTATTGCCTTCAGCTCTGCTGCAGGATGAGTTCTTTGAAAGCCAACATAATGGGAGAGATTTAAAAGGTGTATTTGTAATTTTCTTTTGTTTATTATTATGTAATCCTTATTGAAAGATTTCTATTCCCAAACCATAGTTTCCTATCACTAATATGGCTTTTCCTCAGTATTATTGAGATATTTGCTCTTGGGCCTTAGTCTAAAACAAAATTTAAGTATTTTCAATCTCTTCTATCAAATGGCATAGCATTTGTATATGTCTTATGTTCATTCTTTAATATACACAAAATTAGCTCTATTGTTGGTATATTTTAATGCGTGGATTACTTATGTTACCTAGTACACATGTAATATTAATGGCTTTTATAATGTACTTTTTAATGAATAAAGACAAGGACCAAAACCAGAACCAAACCAGAAAAGTTCATCTATGATCACTATAAACACTTTTAAAAAACATTTTCAAGTGATCTCAGTCTGCAATTGTTGAATTCCTGGATGTTGAATCCATAGTACCTGAGATTAGTGATACCAGTAATTGAGATTGATAAAAGCTACTCATTATTTAAGGAAGGGTTTTCATTGTTTAAATATAAACAGTGCATCATCAGCTGTATAAGAGAATGACTCATGTAATTTGAAGAAGTTTTGCCTTCCTCAGGATTTCTATTTATTAAAAAAGCCTTTCAAATAAATATAATAGCATTGGGCACAGGGAGGCACATCTGGAATCCTACTGTTCTATGTGGCTGACGCATGAGAGCTGACGTGTATCACAACCTGGGCCACTCCGTGACTCAGGGAAGCCCTGTGTCACAATGTTGCTGAAGCTGTAGCTCTCTCTGAGCAAGAGCCCTGAGCTCCATCCCCAGGGACAAAAGAAAGAAAACAATAAATAAGGTAATGAGTCTTTCAATCACTCCTTTTGATGTTTTTCATGATTGGAATATATATTGCTGCATCTGTGCAATTTTAATTTTTATATTAAACATTTAATTGTAAGTAGTTTTGAATGCATACGATAAATGCTTGTAAATATCCCCATTAGGTTATAAAATGTTTCTCCAATTTTATTAATTTGGCATTTATTTAACATTATTAAGGTGTTAAAATGTTCCAAACTCCTTTTTTTGGATTTATTTGTTTATTCATTTCTTTGATCTTGCTATGCAGCTCAGACTCTTAGTGATTCTTATGTCTCAGCCTCCCCAGTACTGGGTTTACAGGTGAGCACCACCATGCCTGGATTCAGTGGCTGACAAGGCCTGTGGAACAGGGATCAAACCTGTGTTCTTGCGCTTAACAGGCAGGCACTCAGACCGCTGAGCTAACTCTCCAGCTCTTGTTCCAGGATCCTTTGTTCTTATAATTATGCTTATAAAACTATATTCTGATGTGTGCATTCTCAGTATTTTTTACTTTCATTACTATGCATAATGCAAGTTGTCTATACTTCACAATCATTTGATGCTAGCATATAAAAACATACTTTGAATATTAAATACGATTTTACAGTTTTTGCCATTCTTAATCTAAATATTTGCGTGTATTTTTCTCACATTTTCTAGGAAAAAGGAAAGAAAAATATCAATTATCTTATTTCATTCCTAGTCAGCTACACACTCTACCATTTGAAATAGTATTTCTCATTTCATTATTTTATTTTATTGTATTATTTTTGAGATAGATCTTCTAAGCTTATAATTTCTCGGATGGACTGGAACTTAATATCCTCTTGCCTTAAACTCCCAGAATGCTGGGATTGCAGGCCTACATCACACCACTTGCATTTTATCCTTATGAAACTTTGTACTCTTTGTTTTACTGTAGTACAAAGAGTTGTAGGATAATAATCAATACAAAGCTAAACAATCTGAAGTTTTATATTTTAAAGAGAATGCCTTTGCTGTTTTGTTATTGTGTGCTGAGTTCATTTAGAGTAACAATAATACATGTGTGTTAAAATATATATAATTTCATGTTTATGTAAAATTTTAGATGAATATATGCCTGTACACGTATTTATATATGAATATGAAATCACCCAGATTATTTTGCTTTGAAGGCATCCCAGAGTCTGAGGGGTGCAGTGTGTTAGGGTGAAGTTTTTGCCAACAAAATCTGTTACTTAGGATAAAAATTCAGAAAATATATTCGAACATGGTCACTAAGAAAAATGGATTTTATATTTGAAAATTGTTAGGATAATGTATTTAAGTATTCTTAATACAAAAGAGTGATAACTGCACTAGGCAATGGGTATGTTAATTAAAAACTCTACTTTTGGAGCAGCTCAGGGACATAAGCCTAAGTTTGATTGCTGGTACTGAAAAAAATAATAATACTAAATTACATTGTTTGTGTGACAGATGCATTATCATCATAGCCGTCATGTTCCATACCAGGAACACATAAAACTTATGCTAATAAAAATTTAATGCAAAAGACCTTGAGTTTGTGCCACACACTTAAAATCCTAGCACTCTGGGAGGAAGGACACTAAAGCCAGTCTGGGATAAATTTAGCAGAACTCTATCTGAAAATTTAAAAAGAGGCTTGGCCCGTAACTCTTTGGGAAGACTGTGACTTCCATGTTCAGTACTGGAAAAAAAAAAATTTAAAGAAGACTGAAAAAAGAAAAGAAAGGAAAGGAAACAAGCAAGGAGGAAAGAAAGAAAGTGCTATTTTTAATAAAAGATTTTGGAACAATTTAACAAATTAGAAACTATATACAAAGTCCAGATTATATAATTCTAAGTACTTGGTCATGTAAACAAATCTTTTGAGATTTGTTTTGTTTTGTTTTGTTTCCCATAATTTTATTGAATAGCAAATAGCAATGAAACAGTTTCAAATCATATTATTAGAACAGATTCAATTATTAATACATTGCATATTGTTTTCTTAGTGGTCATTTGTTGTACAAGATGCAGACATGATATTCTATTTACAAAGACTATTAAAGCAGATCCCTCTATTCCTTGAATTAAGAGAATGTAGCTGTATACCTATCATTTTTTTAAAGCTGAATTATAGTACAGTTTCAAAAAATAATACTTTTTACATTATTATCTTCCTAGTGGTTATGAGATTTCTTTTAAAAGCAAGATAAGAACAGATAATTGTAAGCAATATCCCACTGAAACAAAATACTCAGGATAGATGACTTACTCGTGGGTCCAGAGAGATAGCCTCAGGGTTTAAGTGCCCGCCTGGGAAGGACATGGACCCGGGTTCAAATCCCAGCATCACATGCCTTCATGCCCTGCAACTGGGCATGCCATGCTGGCCATTGAAACCAGGCATGGTGGCCCCTGAGACCTGGTGCATATCTGTAATTCCAGCACTGGGGAGGCTAAAGGTGTAACGAGGAGTCTGAGCTGTGTAGTGAGACCCTGTACAAAATACATAAAGAAGTACAGATTTTTAAAAAATTAGATGTCTTACTTATATACAGAACTTGTGAACTAGAATCCTAAAAGTGTTAAACTCATTTAATATGTATTCAATATACAATACACATTACTAAACATTTCCTTGAATCAAAATGATACTGGATGGAATCATCTTATAGGACAAAGTTTAATTTTCCTAATTTGTCATTTTTATGTTGAAGTGATTAGTACAATTTATTTATTAGGCAAGTATTCAAAGTAACCTCTTTTAATATGCTAACCTTTGTTCACTTTCAGTAACTGTAACAGAAAATCAATTTCATACTGTAACAGTAGATAAGTACTATTCACTAGGGATATATATGCAACTAAAGAGGCTTTCTGTTTTTAATTTTATGAAAGTATATGAGTACCATATTTAGTGTTAGAATATGGTTAGTTTCCCATTACAGTATAGCACATAAACTCCAGAATTACAACATCACAAACAAATCACATAAGCTTGCAAATGCCATGTTCTGGAAATAATGTTTAAATGAGTATCTTAGTCACTTTTTTCATTGCTGACACAAAATACAAAACACAAAGTCAAACCAGGAAAAGTTCATTTCAGCTGAAGAGGTTTCAGTTCATAGTCAGCTGCCCCCAAGGCAAGGTGGCACGGCAGAGGGCATCGCCGAGGAGAAACAGCTCATGGCATGGCAGCAGACAGCATCAGCAAGCCTGCCTTCCCTGTCTCCCTTTCTATTCCATCCAGGCTATAGGTCTACTGATCAGAGCCACCCAAACGCAGGGAGGGTCTTCCATTATCCACAGCACGAACTATGCTGATTCTAATCAATCACTCCTTTGGGACCTGCACCTGTAATCCCTGTATCACACACCCGAGATTCAGCCAACTCTGAAAAGCCCTGCCTATGAGCAGACAAGGCTTGGGGGAACATCTAGATGTGAGCCAGAACCATGACTCAAGAGTGACCCAAGCACAGAGAAGCATGTCCACTTACAGTAATGCACGGACAGCGGTTCTCCATGACAGCCCCGGAAAGCCAAGAGAAGGGCTGTGTTTCTCTCTCCTTTCCAGAACTCTTCCACACAGTGGCCAACACAGTAACTCTCGCCTGCTTTTTGCCTCATTGTTTGGTCTTCAGCACTCCGTCTTCATCCTGGTCACCTGGCTGGCCCCATGTGCAAGCTGCTGGGTTGCTGTCTTCTGCTTCCTCTCAATGCATCCACAAGAAACACAGACCTCAGTGGTGAAAACAATCACTTTTTAGGAGTGTCTTGATAAGTGTGGATCAGAAGCTGTTTTTTAGCATTAGTAAATCAAAATAATAAATAACATCTAACTTTATAGAATTTATATTCTAAATATATTTAATTATTTACCATTCAGGGCCAACCAAATAGCTCAGCAGATTAAAGAACCTATAAGCAGGCACAGGGGTTAGAAGTTCGATTCCTGGGCCTGCCATGTCACCCCTGCCATCCTCCCTCTGGGCATGCTGAGATGGTGATTGAGATTGGGCATGGTGGTGTGCGCCTGTAATCCCAGCACTTGGGAGACTGTAAACAGGCTGATCACTAGGAGTCCAATCTGTAGTAGTGAGACCCTGAACACCCTGTAGACTCTTCCCTAAAATATTAAAAAAATATCATTTATCATTCAATTTTATGTGCAAGGCAGACATAATGTCTTCAAATAACCTAATTTGATCAATATACGCTACTTGTAAAAATATTTCAGTGAATCTGAACTGCTAATGTTCCAATAGTGCATTGATACATCACATAATAAGTACAAATGGCTCTAATTTACCTTTGGGTGTCCACTTTGTTGGTTTTTCAATGAAGGTGTGCATTCGATGTGAAATTGTTATCTAGTATAGATGAGTCATTTAATCGTTATTACATACTCTTTCACCTTTCATATTTTGTTAAAACTATTCCACGCCACTACCAGTTTTCTATAAACTCTTCTAAGTAGTCAAGTTTAACTACTTGATAGGCCATATTATAGTCTCATTTCTTCTACTCTGTTTTTGTCCCACTGACAAAGACTTATTTTCATCCTTTCAAAGAACAAATTTTTACCTCTGTTGAATCTCTCTGTTTATGTTCAATCTATTAATTTTGCCTTTGAAGTATTATTTTCCCATGCCATTCCCACTGCCTTTGGATTTGTTCTGTTTTTCTTCTTTTCCTTTTCCTTTCTGAGTTAGCTCATTGATTTTTAATGTTCCTGTCTGAATACATTCATTTGATCTCTATTCCACTTTGT
>PVKA01002108.1:101856-131772 GCA_004027165.1 Ctenomys sociabilis
TTTTTTTTTTTTCTTTTTTTTTTTTTTTTTTTTTTTTTTTTTTTTTTTTTTTTTTTTTTTTTTTTTTTTTTTTGTTTTTTTTTTTTTTTTTTTTTTTTTTTTTTTTTTTTTTTTTTTTTTTTTTTTTTTTTTTTGCCTGTAGGGGTTTTTTACTTATGTTCCTGCAAATTCAGTTATGCATTTAAAACGATGTTTGTTCTGTTGTGCACAATATTATTTGATGTTTTATAGCACAATCTGAAATCTTTGTAGCTCACAAAATTGCTGGAGTAATAGCATTGTGCTATCCATTTTTACTCTATTCACATCTGTTTCCTACCCACTGTCCTAATGAAGAAGGTGGATAACCACCTTTTTTAGTGGACTCACCTCACTCAAATGTACAATTTGTTTTCCCATAATTGTTTTATTCTTCTTTAATGTTTTTTCTTCTTTCAGTTTTCAGATCAACATGCTATCTTGACTTTTTGCTTACGTCTAACATTTTTTACCCAGCCAGCATCTTTCTTTTCTACCAAAATCTAAGTCTTGAATTTTACAAAACTTACATATAGATACTCTAGTAGTGATCTCTAAAAGTCTATTCTTATGAGAAGTTATCTTAGACCTAGATCTCAAATGCTCTATTCTTCACGTTAATGGAATTAATATTCAGCCTAAAACTTTACCATAAAAATCACTAAATGATATTATATTTCCAACAGCCATCTGAAAATATTTTTAGTGTTTCCCACTGATATCATAGCAGAGTTGGTTATAAATACTAATGTGCTGTATTTCTGTATTTTCTTGTTCATTTAAGCCCATCACCTGCAGGAGGAGTGTTTCTTCCTTTACTGATTTATGCATAAACTTACCTGGATAAAGCAGAACATGTGGAAAAATACAGCCTGGAAATCAAAATCCATGGGAAGGCATCAGAGTGCTGGAGAGATAGAGAGAACCTGAAGGGCTGATGATATGGAGGAGGAGTGGAGGGGAACAAGGGAGCAGATGAGAAATGGGGGAGAAAAAGTGGAGAGCGGTCAGAATGTTCAAGTCTGCTCTTTCTCTTGTGCCGTCAGCCACTTGTAAAGTTGAAAATTTGAAAAGTAAAATGAAAGGCTGCAGTGCTGAACATAAACTTCAGCTGGTAACAGGCTGTGTAGATAGAGCTGCAGGTCACCGATTTAAAAACTTTTTCAGCTGCAATTCATAAAATCTACACAGACTTAAAAGAAACCAAAATAAACCATCTGTACAAAACCTAATCTTGGTGATCAATAAATTTATTCACAATGACAATTGAGGTCATAATTAAATTATGAAAATGTGCATAATAGTACTAAGAACCTACAATGACCTCTTCCTCTCTTGACCCCCTTCTTTTGCAAATACTCCATCTTCCTACTTCCTAATACCTTTCAGTTTGCTTTCTATGTATGCTGTGGGTGTCTTACGTAAGAGAAGCCACTTGATATTTAAAAGCCAAAGAACTCCCAATGACAACTGACAATAAGTATTAAATACTGGGGGTTAGCATTAGCTGAGACACAGGTGAAGAAAAAAGTGAGTGATTAGAAAAGAAATCCACAAATTTATTTTTTTATTTTGTATTTATTTATTTATTTATTTTTGTCTTCTTGAAACAGGGTCTCACTATGTAATTCAGGCTGGCCTTAAGCTCACTGTACAGCTCAGGCTGGTCTCAAACTCAACAATCCTCCTTCCTCAGCCTCCCGAGTGCTGGGATTACAGGCATGCGCCACCACACCCAGCTAAAAACCCACAAATTTAAACACAGAAAAATAATTTTGAAATATATATATATATATTTTGAATATATATATATATATATATATATATATATATATATATATATATATTCCTTCCTTCCTTCATTCCTTCCTTCCTACCTTCCTTCTTCTCTCTTCTCTCTCTGTCTTTCTTTCTTTCTTGATGTTTTTGAAACAGGGTATTGCTTTGCAGTTTAGGCTAGGCTTCAGATCACTTTGTAGCCCAGGCTGGTTTAGAACTCACAATGATACTCCTGCCTCAGTTTCCTAAGTGCTGAGATTACGTTAGTGAGCCATCTTGCCTAGCCTTGAGAAGTTCTATGAATAAAATTGTAATGAGTACAAATTAAGCCGTATCAGTAAGGTCCAATACTTACCATCAGGATAGAGGAGAAATCTAAGAACAGATAAATGAGGAGAAGGAATGTATTTAATTAAAGGAAGCAAAAACAAGATTCACAGTTAATTTCTCCAGAAAAACTGAAACACATACACACACACACACACACACACACACGAAAGGAATTGCATCTTTACATCACCAAAATAAATTCTACCTCAGGTTTTTATATGTGGCAAAAATGTCTCTGAAAATGAGGGTGAAATGTTAAGTAATTTAGAGCAAACAAAATATCGGAAATTACCACCAAAAGCATGGATCTGATGTTTACTAATAAAGGTCACTTTGGAGATGAAAGAAGCATTAATAATCAGGAAGAAATTTTAAGAACAGTGGAAGTATAAAGATACAGAACAATGAGAATTTGAACTGATTCCAAAAAGCAATAATGATATTTTATGACTTAAATACGTGGACAATAAAATTACTGGTAACATATTCAGAATTCTATAGCTGTTGTTTTGACAACTTCTAGTTTCACATTGTAAAATTTTCATGAATTTCAATTCTTTTTTTATATTTAATATATCCTCACTTATTTTCTTCATATCTATTTAAATTATCTATATTTTTATAGAAAGAATAGTAGTCTTTCACTTTGAAGTGTGTATTTCATCTATTGTTCTGTATGATTGATTGTTAGATTTCCAAGTCACATATTTAAGTTTAGAAGTTTTGCCTGCTACTTGACACTAAATACCTTTAGTTCTAGTAATAAATTTTATCTGAAAGTGTATTTTTATTAGTGTAGACTGTTAGTAGTTTTTGTAAATAATTCTGACACATCTTTTTAAGCTCTCATATCCATAAATTTCAGGTACTTTTTATTAGTAGTGATAACATTTTATTAAATTTTTTATTAAATGGTGTGTAAAAGGTCAGAAAACTTTATCATCTGGCTAAATCTGGCTCACAAAGTACTTCGTAAAACCAATTTTATTGGAAGAAAATCCTGTTCATTTGATTAAGTCTTTTCTTTGGCTACTTTCAAGCTTCAGTAAGGGACGGAGCAGGTGTGACAGAAGTCAGAAAGGTAATAAAGTCCAAAGTAATTTCCACTAAGGCCTTCAAAGAAAATATTTGTTTATTGCAACTGAAGTCACAAGAATTTCTATTGGATGTTTTAACATGTATATGGTCAACATAATTACTAGATTTTGATAAAAGTCTATCATCTTACTCATTTTTACACAATTTTCTCTTCTATTCTCTGTTTCCCTAATAAAATTTGTGAAACATTTCATTATTCCATTTCCTTTATATTTGCTTGTTGATTATGTTACCACCTTATTTTTATAGTTATCGAATAGGTTTATAGTTCATAATAAATTTTCTGACCAACTTGTGCAAGTTTTTATACATGAAAAATTAACAGTTTCAGTATTTTCTATAAAATATAAAGTACCCATAATGTTTGGTATTTTCATTTCTTTGAAATCCTGTCCACATTCTATTGTATTGTCTTATATTTCAACTTTGAAAGTGTTTTAAATTTTCAGTGGCATTCTAGTGTAATATAAAGAGGGCCATTTGACAAAGTATGAGGGAGTGACTCATAATTCATGACTCTCTCCTTCTTTCTCTCTCTCTAATGTATTTGGTTGTTACAGGGTCTCACTACACAGCTAAGTCTGATACCAATCCTCCTGTTTCCCTAATAAAATTCCAGTGCCTCCCAGCACTGGAATTACAGGCACAGCCACTTTGTGTCAGGCTCAGTCCACTTTGGGGTCAGGGTTGGCGGGGCATGTGGATTTCAAACAGCATTCCCTACACTTGCCTAAGCTTGCCTGAGGAGGCGCTTTAGTCCTCTGAGCTATCTCACCGGCCCCAAACCTCTCTTTCTAAAAGAGAAGTCTGCTCTTTCTACTAGGAAGAGACAGCATGTTACCAATAACTTAAAAGGTTGTCCTGGAAGAAAGGCCAGTCAAAGTCGTACTGACAGTTCAAGGTTATTGTGGTCAAACATGTTCACCAGTGACATTTAAAACTTGACAAACTATTAGCAGACTAAATACTGCCATAAACAAAAGGTGTGAAACATTATGATCAGATTGACTCTTGTCAATGAGGGTTGGTTTACCATGTAAAAATCACGTTTTTATTCAATTGATAAAATACATTTTAAAAAGTGAATAATAATTTAATCAGAAACACCAATAGCATGTATTAGAGCAAGTATTCAGTCATTTAAGGATGATTAATAAATTCGTACTAGGAGAAAACCACTATTTTAATAAAGTTTATATATATATCAATTTTATTCAGTATTGAAGAGAGCATTGCAAAGTTAGGTGTTCTACAAATTTATGTGTTTTTTAGCAAGTAATATAGTTTGTACCTTTTAGTTAATGCTTTACTAACATATGACTCAAAGAGAAATTTTAATTTTGTCTCCTCATCTTCTTTACCTATCTGTCTTAAAGCAAAACCTAGCATACTATAAGACTGAAGAACTCTTGCTTAGTCAGCACTTTGCTCCTAATGAAGTACAGCATGTCCCTGGGAGCACAAGGTTAACATAGAAGAGTTTATTTTTATTTATTTTTTTGTACTGAAGTTCAATATCCTACAACTTTAAGATGCAAGCACTGCTAAGGTATGAGTATATTTCTAGAGTGCTGTAACAATACGTAACAAGATATCTACATATTTCCTTGAAATTATTAAGTAATATAAATTCATAATGCAATATTTCCAATTAGCAAAGCCTTATACATTAAGGTATAAAAATGTAAAGCCTTCTATAACTAAATTTTTATTTCACCTGTAGTTTCACTTTGTACATTTATTAAACTTTATTAATTTTTTTTGTTTTTTAAATTGTGTATTTGGTACAGGGTCTCACTGCACAGATCGGACTCTCGGTGATCCTCCTATTTTTAGCATCCCCAGGGCTGAGATTTCTGGCATGCAGCACCATTCTTGGACTCTGTCCCTGTTTCAGTGCACACTGGGGCTGGGATGGGAACAGAATGCAAGACCAGGGATTGAACCCTTGTCCCTGCACCTGCCAAAGCAGACGCTTTGTACCCTGAGCCATCGTGCCAGCCCCAGATTAATTTTTTTTTTGACAGTGTATTTAGTATAGGATCTACAAGGTCTCACTCCACACATAGAATTCATAGTGATCTTGCTTTTCAGTCTCCCAGGCTCTGGGATTACAGCTGTGCACACCACACCAAGTCTCACATGCTGCCTCAGAGTGCCAGGGGTCAGGGCTGGCACAGCAGGCTGCGGATGGACCCCTCCCCTGCCAATGCATCTGCCTTCCCAGACACTTTAATCCACTGAGCTATTTGGCTGGCCCCCGGATTAATTTTTAAGGAGACATGCACCCTCTATTGTCATAGAGATTTTAGTTCACTATGGGAAATAGGCATTCATTGAATAATTACTTAAACTATAATTGTAATTATCTTTAAATATAAATTATATTGATGCTACTTTATTTCATTAGCATAGTGAAAGAAGTAATAATTTATTTTTTGTATGTATTCCAGAACTCATCTGCCACGAAGTTCAAGATCCTACACCTTGTGAACATATTTTCATCATTACCAAAGACACTCAAATCCTCTTAAGTTCTTTCCAGATATACTCGATTGAAACTTCCAAAGCTTTACACTTTATAAACTGGATTTGGTATTGCCTTTTTGCCATAATTTTAGAGTAACTTTTCATTTGACTAAACACCATGAATACGAATTTTATTTTTTGAAGAAAGGATATTTTTAAGTCCTTCTTGGGAAGAGATGTGTTTCCTTTGAGGCATAAGAGGCTTAAAGCTGGCTATCATAATCTTTTCTTTGGAATTTATTAACCAGAACCTCCTCTTCAGATAAGAGTATTAGGGTGAAGGAAGCAAGTGAAATACATGGTTAGCTACAACATCCTTTCTTTGGGTTATTTGAAAATAGGAGAGGCAGAATTAGTTCCTATAAAATTAAAACTAATAAAAAATTACTAAAACAAGCATACATTTTAAAACTTATTCTTAATATTCTGAAGTATTTAAATCTAATATACTTTCTTTACATCATTAGTAGAGAGAAATAAAAAGTTATAGCTTAAATATTCATACCCCTAATGAAATGTTCATTATACTCTTTCTTAAACATAACTGCACACATTTATACTATTTGCAGAGCAGCAAGATATATTTTTAAGGTGCCATTTAAAATAAATTTAAAAAATACTAAAGGCCTGATTTCCATCGGAAATTGATAACAGTTATTTTATATTCAATGTTGAGAAGTTCTGTAGTAAAGAGTATTTAACTTCGTTGAACAAAAAATATTCCCAATATAGTTGATTGTGGGCTTTGATAGAATCTGACCAGGAAAACAGCACCCAGGGTGCATGTTGGCACTACTTTTCTCTTCAGGGTCCGTTGTCTGTCCTTGATAGAAGAACTCCAGTGGAGAAGACAAATCCCCACTAACAGCTGTGTAACTTTCACGAGTTCTGGACTGCTTGGCCCTGGACTTCTGCCTGAGAGAAAGACGTCCTTTGCTTGTGGGCTGTATGCAGGTCATTCTCTGAAATCCTCCCTAACAGAGCAGCCCTTTTAGTTACTGGGATAAAACGTAAGCTTCCTCATCTAGAGATTTTTCTTCAAAGGGCTTCTTAAGTTTAGTGTGCTTGTCCTCAATTGAGGCTGCACGCTAGAATCGTCCAGAGAATTTTAATATTCTCTTTTATCTGTGTACCATTCCAATATGCTCACTACCTCTGAGAAAGTGATCTGACATTTTTACTCTTTAAATATATTTATTTACTTAGGGTTTATTTATTTATATTTGGTATAAGGCCTTCCTATGCAGCTCAGGCTCACAGTGATCCTCCTGTCTCAGCCTCCACAGTGCTGGGCTTGCAAGTGTGTGCCACTATGCCCAGTTTCGGGGGCAGCACAGAGCATCTAACATACCATCGGTACCTGGAATCGAACTCAGGTCTTTGTGCTCTCCAGGCATGCGCTAAGACCACCAAGCTACCTTCTCAGCCCCTGGCATTGTAATTTTTTAGCTCTACAGGTGATTCTGGCCCCACACTCCAGGATTAGGAACCACTCTTCAATGCCTCTGTGTTCACTGAGCAACACAGTGTATGGACCTCTACTCTCTTTATTATTCTTATTTTTAATACAAGCTTAAAATTTCATTTTATTCTATGTTGAAATTTAAGAAGCATGAAACTTCACTGACAAGATCAATGAACCCCATTCCTATTTACAAATGATTTTAGTACAAAAATGTTTGAATTGACAACACACTTTCATTTATCTATCAGGTATAGGGTCTCACTGTACAGCTAGGACTCATAGTTATTCTGCTGTTTGCAGCCTCCCCAGGACTCGTATTATAGGTGTGCTCCACCACACGTGGATTTACAGCACACTTTCTTTCTTTTCTTTCTGTATTTAGGACAGGGTCTCCAGGGTCTCACTATGACTCCTAGTTATTCTCCTGTTTTCAGCCTCCCAAGTGCTGCGATTGCAGGCGAGTGCCACCGCACCCAGTGCGCTTCCCCACAGCATGCTGCAGATCAAATCTCAGCTGATGCACTCTGTCTAAGCAGGCTCTTTAGTCTGCGGAGCTATCTGGCTGGCCCTCAGCACATTTTCATGTAACAAAAATTAGTGAAATTATGGACTTAACTTTTGAAAATTTTATTATTTGAGTTCTCATTTTTGAAGTCCTTTCTAATTTTTCAATAGAAGAATTCAGTATAAATAATATTGTAAAAGAAATTATCTCTCTAAATATTTAGGAATATTGTATTACCTTTTGTTCTGCACCAGTGTGTCAAAGATATTTCTTCAACAAACAAAGCCGGAAGATAAAGACGATATCTTGAGAGCTGAGGATATGTCTCAGTAGAATAAGCTCTTGCCTACCAAGTGCTAGGTCCTGAGTTCAAACCTTGGTACCACAAAAAAAAAAAAAAAAAAAAAAAAAAAAAGGTGGTATCTTGCTCAAAGCATTGTATAAATTTCTTGCTGTCCAGAAAAATAAAGTTAATGTTTCCCTCTGAGGCAAAATTTGGGCAGGGTTGTTAAAAGCTTCTGTAAAGGGGCCTGCACATTAGCTCAGTTGTTTAAGCACCGAAGTACCTGCTGAATCAGAGAAGTCAGTCTCAGGATGGTATGGTTCCATCCCCAGATCCTCATGCCTTACCAGACCTACCCTTAAGGCATCCTGAGCCTGCCAAAAAAAAGAAAAATCCATTTCAACTTTTGGGGCTGGGGAGATGGCTCAGTAGAATAAGCACTTCCCTGGAAAGCTCAAGGGCCTCAATCCCCAATACTGCAAAACAATATAATAAATAAAATTTTAAAAAAGCTCCTATAAAACGCTGATTTCCAAATCTGCCTGTTCTTCAGGTGTGATGTGTACTGACATGCAGAATACACTGATCCGAGCCCACTTTTCATACATCAATTTCAAAATTTAAAAAAGTAGTTGTGTTGCACTCTTGGAGAAATTTATTATCCCAAAATCTGACAAAACAACGGAGATGCATTTTACATATTTCCCACCACTCTACTCAAGAGGCAGAGTCTCTTTGCACTGATTTCACACATTTAAGTCTGTAGGTGAAGCAGGAATCCCCCGGTGATGACAGCAGTCCTCTCCTGAGTTCCTGCTTACATGAAGTGTTCAAAGCAACCCAGTCAGCATAAAAGAGGGTGCTTGCCAGATGTGTGGGTACCACAAGACTGTCAGGAAATGGATTCTCTGGCTGCTGAAAGCTTGCTAAGCATCCCTGAAATCCTTGAAAACAACCTTCCATAAGTTCTCGGGCAAAAGTCTCTATAAGATTAGCTCTCATCACAAAAAAAAAAGTATGTGACCAAGCTGTTCATTTATCATGCAGAGGGAGTCACTTTAGTACATTAAGTTCTTAGAGGTAAAACATAAAAGAGGATTCTGAAATGTTATAAAATTTCCATTGGTATTTATCCTTTAATTTTTATTTGAAATGCTTATGTCTTTATTTTCTTCCTTTTTTGTACTTTCCCCTTTTATTACCATTATCTTAAGTCTACTTAAAGATGGACTACTCCCCTTGCAGTGATTAGAATAATGTACTTGTCATTTAATGTAATTAAAGTTCAAATATATGACATTTTAATTTGAATTCATTTAGAAATACATCCTACTGCATTTATATTTTTAAAAAATCATTTATTTCAGAATCTCACTACATATCTCAGACTCATAAGGGTTCTCCTATCTCAGCCTCCTCAGCACTGAGATTATAGGTGTGTACCACCACACCTTGTTTCCAGGGCTGGCTCGGCACTCCCAGGGCAGGAAAGCAGGATGAGATACCAGAAATCAAACCCAGGTCCTTGTGCTTGTCAAGCAGGCACTTAGACTGCCAAACTCTCTCCCCAGTCCTACATTTAGATCTTAAAATTAAAAGTTACACTAATAATAGTTCTACTGTTACTGACAGATTTTAGTAGTAGCCACAAGAAATGCTGGAGGCTTTGAGTTTTTTACCTTTTTTTTCCACATCCAAAATTGTTTTTTATTATTATTATTACTATTATTACTATTATTATTATTTGTATTTTAGTGAAAGGTCTTCAGGGTGTTCATGTTCAGGCTCTCATTACTAGATCAGACTCGTAGTGATTGCCTGCTTACAGCTTCCCAAGAGCTGGGATTACAGGCACATGCCATCGTAGCCAGTCTCAATTGCCAGCTCAGCACACCCTGGGGTTGAGGCTAGCATAGCAGGCATGCAGAATTGAACCCTGGGCCCCTGGGCCTACTTGAAGGCACTTCAATCTGCTGAGCTATTTGCCTGTCCATTCTACATCCAAAATTAAAAAGAGAAGTCTTATGCAGCTCATGATTTGTAGAAGTTTCAGTGTATGATCAGCAGACTTCAAGGCAGGGTGGCACAGTAGTGTGACAACTGTCTAACTCAGAGGAAGACAGAAAAATGAGAGCAAGAGGGGGTGGGAAACAAGCCTCTTTTACTTGCATATGGCTATCTGCCCATGCACATATCAATTCCATACCCTCCTTTTGCATGGACTCGGGACGTTTACACAGTAAGGTGCCTGCTGAATCACTTAGTTAACCTTAGAAACTTCTCAAGGTGACACAGTGAACAACATCCCAGTAGATTAGGGCATGTCCTTCTCATTCTGGAATGTAGGACTGCTGAGTTATTTAGTTAAACTGCCAGGTTTCTCAAGTTGACACAATGTATCAACCATAATAATCCACCACTTGTCAACTTGGAAACTAGACACACTTTAAAAACCAGTTTGCACATATAATACATTTATTTTAAACATCTGAACGTGATAGCACATGTTTAATAATCCTTAAGAACCAGTATTATATCTATCAACATTATGTTACTTTAGAACCCTAATATATCCCCTCTAGACATAAAGGGATATGCTACAGACATTTATTCCATTAGCTAGATTTGTCAAAGTCCTAACAGTCTTAGCAATATGAAAAGTCCAAGTCCCAAGTTTTCTCTGAAACGTAAGGCAAATATCTGAGTTATCAGCCCCCGTAGAAATGAAAAGTCAAACACTTCTAGAATTCAGTGGCAAAAAAGTACATGTTTTAATTCCAAAAGTTACAAACAGGAGAACAGAAAGGAATGGGACCAAGGCAGGTCTGAAATCTAGCGGGGCAAGCACTAAATCCTGCAGTTCCACATCCAGCATCCAAAACAATCTGTGGCACACTGTGAGCTCCAAACAGCTTATGTGATTTCCCCTTACAGCAACTCTGGGAGTTCCAACTTATCTCTGAGGCCCACACTGCTCCCTCTTGGCAGCATTCTTTAAATGGTCCACTCTTCTGGCTTTTTCAAACTTGAGTTCTCTGCTGCATCTTTGGCTTTTAACTCACAGCTTCACACAGTGCTTCACTCTTGCATTTCACATGTACCTAAAAACCATATAGATAATGCCAAAATCCTCTGGCAGTGGGAGCAGTAGCCAGAATTTCCTCTCTTTTGATTGTAGGATTCAAGTGCCTTGATCAATGGGCACCCTGAATTCAACTGTGGCAACCAATTTTCTATGCTACCACCATTCTGGAACACTGTGTGCTGTGGCTTTCACCTCAAAATGGTCTTTCCTTTTTCCAGTTTCTGAGGTTGCAAAGGGTGGAGATTTGCTGCTTATTATGGTACTCTTGGATCACTTTCTGATTCTTTTGTTCCTCCTCAGCAATAAAATTCTTTTCAGCTCTGTATTAATATTCCATAGCTTTACAGAAACTTTCTATCTGGCCCAAATCATAATGTTTTAAATCACCCTGGTAGGATCTTTGCTTTTGATTTCCAACATAGATATGAAGTATATGGTTAAGTATAGTCACACCGATGGCCCTACTCCTGGTACCAAATTCTGTCTTGCTTACTTTTTTCTTGTTGCTAAATCAAAACACATGATACCCAAAGTTAAGGAAGAAAAAGGTTTTTTTGCTCATGGTTTCTGAATGTTTCAGTCAATAAGCAGCCGGTTCAGAAGCAGGGTGGCATGGCATAGGAGCAACTGTCTAAGGTCACAAAAGACAACAAAGTAACACAACCGAAAAACAGGGGAATCAAGCCTCTTTTTTTCTTTGTACTGTATATTGGCTATGTGCCCTTACCTATACCATCTCTACGTCCTCCTCTTTCATAAGTTGGAGATATTTACAAAGTAAGGACCCTGGCGCTTAGCTGAATCCCTTAGTTATCCTTCTAAAATTCTCAAGTGGACACAATGATCAATTCTCTGGAGGATAAGGACATCTCCTTCTCATCCCAGTATATAAACTGCTGAGTTACTTAGTTAAGCTTTTAGCCTTCTTACGGTGACACATTGCATCAACCATAGAAAGCTTCATTTTCAAATATATTTAAAGATTATGTTCCTTTCTTTTTATGTAGATTAAGTAGCTCAATAGCAAACATTTAATTAGTTTTCACCATGATTATTCATAAATGCCAATTAGAGTCACCAACATTGATGCTATCTAGCAGAACTCTCATTGTTAGGGTTTCTACTCCCTTCAAAATAAAAATCAATTATTCAGTTCATTCACTTGACTTCTACTTGTATTTAATTAAACTCAGTATAGTTCCATATTTATTCATTTATTTGTTATAAATAAACCTACCACTATGGAATATGCAGTGGGGAATGTAATAAACCTCTTAGCCATTCTCCTAAAGCAATAAAATAGTACACAAATAAATGAAAATATTTTTAAATTACCCACTAGATGAAATAAGGGAAGGCTTTTATGTTAAATAAAACATATTCTAAATTGCCTTTATAAAGCACACTGGAAAAATTTTCTTGAATGTAAATGATCATAAACTGTAGGAAACTGCTAAACTATAAACTAATGAAAACCTGTAAAGTCAAAGTGATTTAGTGATCTGCAGAAATTATTCATACTTTTGCCAGAGGCAGGTATAAGTTGGACTTGATTGAGATAGTCAAATAAAGCATATTTTTAGATCATGCTAATGTCTTGATAGTGATTCAAGATTTACCACACAGAGTTTTTATTTTCTGTAAGAGATGTTCAACAAATAATTATGTAAATATTCAATTTATATATAACGATGATATTTCCATTTTGTTTGGTAGATTATTTAAAAACATTAGTTAAAATGTGTCTGCATAAACACATATAAAATAATACAATGGATAATTTTGTAAAGTTTCTTTCTTTGTTACTACACCTGATACCACATGATAGATCATGTTTTTTGTATCCTAAAGAATATTATTAGGAAGGATATGAAATATTTGTTTCTATATGTGCTTTTATGTTTCATGTTTTGGGTATATGAAAGAAACTGTAATAATATTATCTACATTTATAATTATATCTGCACATATGTAGACAAATCTATGCCTCTGTCTCTGAGAGAAAGACAGAGAGGCAGAGAGGCAAAGATGAAGAAAGCAGGGAAGAGAAAGAGACTAAGAGATTGGGAGATGCAGGAAAGAAACTGAGAGACCCCACCAGATGTCAGCAGACTTACTGGCCAGGCTGCCAGTTCTCAGGTTAAAAGTACACCTTTATTCAGCTGTTTTTCTTTGGAAAGGTAAAACAAAAAGTCTTTACTTCAGCCTTCTCATAAAGTTTTAATTAATATTTAATATATAAATATGAATGTGTACATGTACTGGTTAAATACATTGCCTAGAAAGATGCTAGAAATATATTCTTATAATATTGACTAAGTATATTAATATATGTTTTTAGCTCCGAAGTGCATTTTATACAAATACAGATATATACATTGAATAAACATATATAATTCATTTAATATCCTTTTGATGAAATAATATCAAGGTGCAAGTATAATATCTCCATATTATACTTTTACTTCACTGAATCCATTTGCATTTGCATCAAATCCATAATAACTCATTACAATTGTAGCACTGACCCTTCATTATTGGAATATCTCATATTCAAGGATTCACTGCCCATGGATATTTTATATGCATAAGATATTTTAGCAAACATGAACACAAAATATTTCTGATAAACATGTTCTTCAGAATGGCTTATGTTACTCCATTACTTTAAAAAATAGAGTAGCCTAATGAAAGTATTATGAAGTGTGGATTAAAAAATGTGTGATTCAAAGGTTCAATGTTTTCCTTTGAAGGAGGCTGCTTGTGGGGACAAAAAGATGCTCTGAAAGCAAGAGCATTGGATTTTGAAATATGGCATATGCCGTACTGACAATCATTTTACAATACTCAATTAATAAGAGTAAACAACAGGAAAGTGTAACACTTTCTGGGAAAATATATACATATTCCAGTTAATTCAGTTCCTCCCTTTCCCCTTTACTGAATTTATTTGGCCTGACCTAGCTTTACTCTTTAACTCCAAAATCCCCTGCCATCTTGTGCTCAGCACTTTCTGAGGGTATGTTTCCCTCTTGAATAAATTCCTGCCCTATGGCTGTTGAGGTGTTGGTAATTTTCCTGCCCTGTCCCCGCACCCCCCCTCTGCTCTCTGCTCCTCCCATCCTTTCTCATCCACTCCTCTTTCCTCTCCTCTTTTCTCCACCTTCCAGGCCTTCTCTTTTGTGCCAGGCATGTCTTACTTGAGGGCTGTGAATCACAACCTCCTCACTTTGCTCTTTCCAGTTTGCTCAGGCTCTTTCCTGTGTGATTTCTCTCTGCTGCATGAAGACATTTATTTGTTCCAAGCAGTGTTATCCTTTCTGCAACACTGAATCTTTGAACAGGCCTAATAGCACAGCATAAAATAACCTGAGCATGCATAAACAGACACAGAGCAGAACCCCAGAGGGTTAGAAAGTCTACTTGAACTTAAATCAGTAAAACAATTTAGCAGGTCAGTAACTTTGGGCTTCTCTGACTAGGCAAATTCCTATTCATGGGGCTACTAAAATCAGGTATATAGAGTATTTCATCATGAAAGGAAGACTCATAGAAGTTCTTCAGAGTTACACTATGCTTGGAGGATTGCCATGTTCAAATATTGTCACGCATTGCAATGGCTCAGTCTCAGTCTCACTTTTTAGAAAATTATCAAAAATTCCTTAGAGATAATGTAGTAATATGTATATTCAGAATAAGCTGATGACTGTATGCAAACATGATATTTGATTTCCTTAGTTTATGTGGGTTAGATTACTGTGAAAACATTTTTCTTTTACAAGGACCAAAAGGGAGAACCATTTTTACTAGTAAAACTTCTTAGGAAATGTATAATTTATGTGAGCATATCTACCTAACAGAAGCAGCAAAGCCAGACCTCAAAGATTGGCGATCTAACAAATTTTGTTTTGAAATATTTACTGCATGATATTTATACAATAAACATAAGAGTTAATTTAATATTTTTCCTTTTGTTAAAGGAAGCAACTCTCAATATTTTAGCATAGGAAATTTTGTTTATGGCAGTTGAAACTGAAGTTTTGTATTTAAGTTCTATATGAGTCTATTCAGTGTTGAACATCATAGCATAAAGGACAGCACTTTTGACACTGCACATAGTTTTGTTGAGTAGGAAAATACATGGTGTGGTAATAAAAAAAATGGACAATACGTTAGAGTCACACAAAATACACAGTAAGAATTTTTATAAAAGTCCTAAGAGAGTATCATAGAGCTAAGATAAAGAAAAATTTGAAAGTATGCAATTAACTAAAGTAAAGCGAATATTTGGTCTTTAGTAAATGCTTCTATAAAATTTGAGCAGCTAATTGATAGTAATTTAAAAAACTGAAATAATTTATATAAATATGAATTAGAATATACATGAGAAAATCTGTAAAGTTACACCAAATTTAACTTCACTCCTTTTGTTCTTTCATTTCCTTGATTTTAATTTTGTAAATTCCTTTATAAAAAACATTGGAAAGAATTGGATGAAATAATATATTACAGGTTTATAACAAAGTATTCTAAAATAATTATTGAGCTTCAAAACAGAATAAAGTTTTTATTTTGATGAATGCATACAATCAGTATTGTTAATAATATATGTATTAAAAAATTTCTAATGCAGGGGCTGGCCAAATAGCTCAGTGAATTAAAGCACCTGAAAGCAGGACAGGAGCCAGGGGTTCAATCCCTGGGCTTGCCATGCCACCCTGTCCCTGGGGTGCCCTGAGATGGCAACTGAGCCTGGATGTGGTGGCGCATGCCTGTAATCCCAGCTCTTGTGAGGGCTGTAAACAGAAGAATCACTACTCTTGTATAGTAGTGCAACCCTGAAGACCCTGTAGACCCTTCCCTAAAATACAAAAAAAAAAAAAAAAAAAAAAAAAGAAAGAAAAGTAAAAAGTAAATATTAATGGAAATGCTTTCAAAGTTCTAATAAAAGTTATTTCATTGTGCATTTTATTTTTTTATTTTTTATTTTTTCAGCTGACTGGGGATTGAACTCAGGTCCTTGCACTTGCCAGGCAAGCTATTCAACTAAGCTATTGCCCAGGGCCCTCAGTATGCATTTTAGAGTTGAGTAATAGCATTTTCAATATTAGAAAAAATAAATTTAATTTTATTTATTCAAATTATTTTTTCTCATGGGTGAATTATTGCTCAACAAACACTACCCTCTCCTTTCTGTCCATTATGATATATTAATGCTGGACTACACACACAACTTTTGAAAACTTCTATTTTTAATATTTTCAGAAAGAATTTCCCTAGCACTTTACTTTCTTTGCCATAGCAAATTAATGAATTAGGTAAAATGCTGCTTGGGATGCAAGGTTTTTATAAGAGAATAAATAATAATGAAAAGAGCATTAGAAATGATACAGATTTTCACTAAACAAGATGATAGGAACTCAACAATTGTTGTCAAATTGCATATTGATATGTTCAAAAATAGTTGTTCAGAGTACACAATACAAGCATGCACAATTTGTTTAAAAAATTTAAAGGAAGAAAGCAGATTAAGCATTAACTGTTCCTTTCAACAGGCTAGTAGATATAAGCAGCAAACTATTCTAGCTCTCCTATATTAAGTATTTTTTCTCCCTTCCTTCTTTCTTTTCTCCTTTTCCTCATCCCAGTTGTTCCTCCTCTATGAGCAGTTTCACTTTCACAGCATATATTGCATCTTTCAGATTGCGTTTACTCTTCCAGGTTCTTACACTAGGGAAACAATTATGTTTATACACAAGTGTCTGATCTATTTCACTTATGAGTACAGCCTCTAGTTACAGGCATTTGCTTATAAAAGCATCAAGTTAATCTTTCTTTATAGCTGAATAATACTCCATTTTATTAAAATATCACATCTTGTCCATTTCTCAATTGATGGGCATTTGGGTTGTTTACAATATTAAGCTATGACAAAATTGCTATAAAAATGTGTTCACATACATCACTGTGGTATGATGACTTCAGTTCTTCTAGAAAAATATCCGGGAGGGAAACAGCTGAGTTATATGGGACCTCCAATCCTAGCTTTTTTTTTTTTTTTTTAATGTATTTATTACTGGGTATACAGGATCTCACCACACAGATCAGATTTGTAGTGATTTGTAGGCTCCTATTTCCAGCCTCTCAAGTACTAGGATTATAGGCACACACCACCACACCCAGTCTGAATCACTGTCTCAGTGTGTCCCAGGGCAAGGCAATCCTAGCTTTCTGAGGAATCTTCATACTAGTTTCCAAAGGGCTTGTACCAGCCTGCACTTCAACAACAATGTAGAAGGGTTCAATATTCCCCACAGCCCCCTCAAAATTTGTTATTAGTTGACTTGTGGATGATAGCCATTCATTCTGGGGTGAGATGGAATCTCAGTGGTGCTTTGATTTGCATCTCTGGAATGACCAAGGATGCTGAACATTATTTTCATGTATTTATTTGCCATATGTATGTCTTCATCTGCGAAATGTGTATTCATTTCAGATGCCCATTTTTGACTGGGTCTTTGAATTTTGAGGTCTTGATTTTTTTTTTTTATTATTCTTTATATGTTTTAGACAGAACTCCTTTGTCTGGGGGCAGGGGCTAAACTTATTTTTTCCCAATTTATGAGTTTTCTTTTTACTCTGCTGGTGATTTCTTTTGATGTGCAAAAAGTTTCAATAAGATGAGATTCCAGTTGATGATTCTTTGAAGTATTTTCATGCAGTTTGTTTTGTTTTGTTTTGTTTTGTTTGTGAATTCTTTGTCCACTGCTTATATGTTCAAGAGTTCTACTCATTGAATCTTCCAGAAAATTTGCTGTTTCTGTTTAATTTTTAGATCTTCTTTCATTTTGAATTTAGGTTAGTGCATGGCAAAAGACATTGGCATAATTTTAGTTTTCAGCTTATGGAAAGCCAGTTTTTCCACCCTCATTTATTAAAATTCTATCTTTCTTAAAGTGAATGTTAGGTCCCTATGTCAAAGATAAGATGATTGACTTTGTTTTTAGTTTTATGTGCAACTTCTTTTTTATAATTTTTAATTTTTTTACATATTCATTACAAGGTCTATAGGGTCTCATTACACAAATTGGACCCACAGTGATCCTTCCTGTTTTTCAGCCTCCCAAGTGCTGGGATTACAGGCACATGCCATCATGACCAGTCCAATTCACCATCTCAGCACACCGGGCATGGAACCCCCAGCCCCTGGGTCTGCCTAAGCAGGTACCTATCTGCAACTTTTAATCTGCTTCATGGATCCTCAGGGTTTTTTTTTTTCCTGGTACCATGATTTTGTCCTAGTAGGTTGGTAGTATAATTTCAAGCCAAGGATTGTGATGCTTTTTGTCTCTCCATTGTTGTCCAGAATTGCTTTTGCTAATCTAGGTTCCTTCTTGTTTCAGATGAATTTTTGGAATATTTTCTCTAGATTTGTGAGGTATACAAATGGTATTTTAATCAAGATTACACTGAATATGTATAATATTTTATGAAGTATGGTAATTTTCATAATGTTTGTTCTTCCTATGGATGAGAAAAGAGTGTCTTATTCTCTGAAATCCACTTCAGCTCTTTTTTTCCAGAGTATTCTAATTTTCACTGTATAAATATTTTATTTCCTTAGATTGATTCCTATGTATTTAATTTTTCATATGTTATTGTGAAAGGTGTGGTTTCCCTAAATTCTCTCTTGGTGTATTCACTGTTTCTGTACAGAAATGCTATTTAACTTTGAGTGTCGACATTGTACCCTGCTAAGCCATTGAAGTGGGCTGTTAAATCTGCAAGCATCAGAGCTGGTCAAATAGCTTGGTGGATCAAAGTGCCTGCAAATAGGCTCAGGGGCCAGGGGTTTGATCCCTGGGCTTGCTATGCCGGCCCCACCTACGGGGGAGCACTGAGACAGCAATTGAGAATGGGCTTGGTGGTGCATGCCTGTAATCCCAGTACTTGGGAGGCTGTAAACAGTTCTGATCTAGTAGTCCAATCTAGTAGTGAGACCTTGAACATCCTCTAGACCCTTCCCTAAAATAAAATTTAAAAATCTGCAAGTCTGTTAAGGAGTTTTTGTAGTCATTTATGTATAGTACATTTATGTACAGTATCACATCATCTGCAAATTATAATTTCAATTCTTCTTCTTCAGGATTTATACCTCTTACTTTCTCTTTTGTATAATTTGTGTGTGTGTGTGTGTGTGTGTGTGTGTGTGTGTGTGTGTGCATGGTACCAGGGATTGAACTCAAGACCTTGTACTTGCCAGGCAGGTGCTTATTCTACTGAGCTATCTCCCTGGCCTTCTCTTATATAATTGCTCTGGTAATCTTTCCTGAACTATATTAAATAGTGCTAACAGTGGACGTCCTTGTCTTGTTTCTGATTGTAATGTGAAAGTTTTCAGTTTTTGTACATTTAATATGATGTTGACTCTTGGCTTTTATCAGATTGAGGTAAAGACTATCTACTTTGGTATTTCATAGGTTTTTTAATTATGAATGAGTGTTGGACTTTGTTGAAAGCTTTTACTGTATCTATTTAGATGATCATGATTTTTGTCCTTGGCTCTGTTGACATGGTCTACTAATTGATTTGTGTGTATTGAACTTTCCCTATACTCCTGTGTTTAACTGATTTCATGATGCTATATAATCTTCTTGGTGATATGATGAATTCTATTTGCTAGTGTCTCATTGCGGATTTTTGCATCTATGTTCATTTGGGAGATTGGCCTCTAATTTTCTCTTTCTGTTGGCTCTTTCTCTAGTTTTGGTATCAGAGCAATATTCACCTCCAGGAATGCATTAGTGAGAATAACTTCCTTTTCCATTTCATTGAAGAGTTTGAGAAGAACTGGCATTAAATCTTCTCTAAATTTCTTTTATATTTCAGCTGTGAATTCATCAAACCTAAGATTTTCTTTTTTGATAAGTTTGAAACTGAAGGGAAAGAAATGTCCAAAGGACACAAAACTATTTCATGTTTTGTTCTTGACCATAGCCCTGTCCACACAAGTTGATTTATATGAGCTGTCTTTCTTGGGACACTGTTCTATAAGATAGTAATTAAGTTATGTGTTTTTTCGTTTACTTGGAACTATTAAAAGAAAAATATGATTATAGATGCATCTGAAACTAGTTTTTAAAACACCTTGTTATAAACTAGATTATTACACATTCTGTAGTACTCTGCATGTAACTGTCCCCTTGCTCAACAAAAATGCTTTTTGATATGATAAAATAGATTCTAAGAAGTCAATGTAAGAACATATTCTTCAAAACAATGTATGACTCATCTTTTATTGAAATATTACATCAACTCTACTTAATTGCCTAGAATTTTTCTTAGAGAAAAATGCCATCTGTGGATATGTTTCCAACCTTATATTTGATATATATGCTCTTCACATTACAGTAAAATCTTTGTTTGTGAATATAATTTATTCCTAAAACAATCCCTTTGATTTATTTATTTTTCTTTTGGTTGTTGTTATTTTTGATTTTCCTTTTTGGAAAAGTTTCTCACTACGCACATTAGGCCAGCCTTGAGTTCACTTTGTAACTGAGGCTGGGGTCTAACTCACAGCGATCCTCCTGCCTCAGCCTCTGGGATTATAGGCATGAGCCACCACACTTGGCGCCTGAAACAATCTTGTCATGTGAAGCACTTACCTATTAGTGAAGATAAATTCCACATAACAAATATTAATGAGGGAGCCGGGTGTGGTGGCGCAGGCCTGTAATCCCAGCACTCAGGAAGCTGAGGCAGGAGGACTGTTGTGAGTTCGAGACCAGCCTGAGCTATGAAGTGAGCTTAAGGCCAGCCTGAACTGCACAGTGAGACCCTGTCTCAAAAAGACCAAAAAAAAAAAAAAAGAAATATTAATGAAAACTCAGACAATTTATTTCATAACACAAAAATATTCATGTATAGTGTACAACACTATACTATAATATTAAATTACAAGGAATACACAAATTATAAATAATAATAAAATAACCTATATTTACCTTTGAAATCTTTGTGGCTGATGTAAGAAAGAAAAACGAGGCTTCACTGTATAAGATAATATCTTTCTCAGTAATAGAATCACTACTATTGGCTCATGAAATTTAACAATGGACTTGTCCAATGACATTTATTTTTGCCTTATTTTAAGAAATTCACAGAACTATCACCTTACATTGTTGTTAAATAAATTAATTACTTACACATCTATGTCCTCATTAGATGGTACTTTTCTACAAAATTTGGCACTCACTGTCACTATCAAAATTTTATAAATTTTACGTATTTTCATTAAGATTATTAATATACTTTAGGTATACAAAATTATCACATTCAGTACAGGGAATTTGTGCCTGTACATGATATAATTTGATTCTTTTATATTTTTCCCCACTCCCTTACTCTCCTTTCAACCCCTCATGCTCTTCTTATTTACTAAAACCTGATTCCTTTTTTAAAAAATTATTTTTAAATTTTTATTTTTTTTGGCAGAACCAGGGATTGAACTCATGCCCTTGCGCTTGCCAGGGAAGTGCTTATTCTACTGAGCCATCTCCCCAGCCCCACTTTTCTTTTTAATGTATTTGGTACAGGGTCTCACTACGCAGCTTGGTCTCATAGTGATCCTACTGTTTGCAGCCTCCCCAGTCTGTTGAGCTATCTCGCTAGCCCCTCAGTCCCATTTTTACCTTTTCTTATCATCCTTCTTTCCTACCTTCCTTTCTTTACCCCTTCTCCTTCTGAGGTGGAATATTTTTTTCTTCCACCCCACAATATCTATCATATATTTTGGTTCTTATTTATACTTTTGATTTCTCAATCTCCTTTGAAATGAGGGGCTCCAGGGCCAGGGACATAGCTGAGTAGAATAAGTGCTTGAGTGGTAAGAGCAAGGGCCTGAGTTCAATTCCTGGTTCCAACGGGAAAAAAAAAAAGACATGAGAGTGAGACACCTGCATCTTTTTCTTCTCCTTCTCTGCAGATGAGAGCCCCTCTTCAACCTCTGGCTATTGGGAGATGATCCCTAAAATCCCACAACAGCAGGGAGAAAACCATTTGCTCAGTGTGATCATGTGACAGTTGGCCTCAGTGCTGCTCAAATTTCAAGGCATCCCTTGTATATCATTTTACAATTTATTAGAAACATTTGCTTGCCCTTGGATCACTCAGGGAACAAGTGAGTCACAACAGAAGGTTTTACTCTATACTAATACACATAAAGTGAATTGCACTAGGATATTAGTATAGTGTTTTTAGTTGTTTTATATTTTTCAGTAATGAGAATTAAACCAAAGGCATTCCTACTGGGCAACATGTGTAACCTGCTGATTTTATTTTTTTAGATTTTCAGACTAGGACTCACTAAATTTCTTAGCCTGAGTTGAAATTAAGGTCCTCTTTCCTCAGCATCCTAGACTGGAGGAATAGGTATGTGCCAAGGGGTAAAGTTTAACATTAGCTTTGATCTGCTACAATATATTGCTATTGTATATATTGTGACATATTTGCAGTAATTTGATTTACAAAAATCTTAATAAGTAGGCACATATACATAATACAGCTTTTTGAAATATCCTTTAGCTTTGGGTGCCTGGTATTTTGGCTCAGCAATGAGAATCACGAGTAAAAGAGTATAACGGTGATGAGAAAACAATCTTGACTACTACTGTAATTTGGTAGAATGATGGACAAATACCTTAAATTTTTGTTAGAATGATGGATAAGGAGTAGAAATTTATTAATACTTTTGTCTGTAAATTTTTACATTTTTGTATACAGTCCTAAATAAACTGAGTATATATAACATGTAAACCTGAAATAATTTCTGCTCCTATGCTGTTTTTGAAATAGAAATTATTTACTGTTCTGTACTGAATTTAGGAAAGAGTACGACAAATTTTAGATAGAATTCACACCAAAACATTTTGAAGAATGCACAAAATGACTGATGAAATGCAATATTGAATAACTTTCCCAAATTGAAACATCAGGAATTGTTGTGTTCGATGGTTTCATGTTTACAGCACTTAAATATGTTCTACACTTGTGTGATATGCTTGGATTAAGAATTGTGCTTATTTATGGGGCCAGGGAGATAGCTCTGCCTGGAATGCACAATGGCCTAAGTTCAATCCCCAGATCAGTTAATAAAAAGACTTATATTACTTAAGTATGATGAGATGTTAGGAAAAAGGAATATACCTAAAATTCATTGTTACATAATTTACTGACACCAAGGAAAAATAAGTGCAATGTTTTTATATATTTAAAAAAATTATTTTGTCTGTTTTGTCATTTTCAAAATGATACAAGAATTCTAGCTCTAGAAACTTTATTTTTTTAATAGCTTATTTATCTATTTGGTACAGGGTCTCATTACAGAGCTTGAACTGATAGGCACATGTGCGGTTTCTGGGCCAGCATAAAACATAGTACCAAAGATTGAATCTGGATCCTTGTGCTTGCCAGGAAGTGCTTAGAGCTCCAGCCCCTATCTCTAGGAACTTTAATTTGATATGTTATGAAGCACAAAGAAACCTGTTCTGTTTACTTGACATACAACCATGCCACATAAGCTATAACAAGTACATGAAATGTGAGGTTGAATCCAAAATTTGTAAACCTTTACTCTGTTTTACTGGGTGCTGTTTAGGGTTAAATGGCAGGAAGCCGCCACCTTCTGTTTCTGACCCATATATCTTTTTGTCTTGACATATTTTTTATTTTTTGTTTTTTATTCATATCAATGAAAAAAAGATAAAATAGCAATGAAACAGTTTCAAAACACATTAGGAGGATGTTACAATAATTAATATATTGCATATTATTGTCTTCATACTATTCAGAGAAAAAGATGCAGACATGATATCTTGTTTAAACAATATTAGTACAAATCTCTCTCCTCATTGAAATAAGAGAAAATAGCTGTATATCTATCCTAATTATCTTGTACATACATATTTTTCACTACAAAATGGTCCTTTATTTATATCCCCCTTTTTTGTTTTCTTTTGTCAGAGATGGGTGTTCCATTGCTGCTAGAGAAGCTGTATTTGCAGAAGTCTTTAGAGGACCTTTTCATACTTCATGCCAGTCCAAAGACTGTAGATACATGAATTCAGCAAAATAACCCAATATAGTCCAACAGTCCATAAGATTAGTGGGTCATCAGCACAACTGGCAATTGCCCAAAGCTGTTGACTTGAGCATTTTACAGCTCAGCATATTAATATATAGCTTTACTTTTATACCTCATAGTAATATGTTTCTGCTGGATGGTTAAGCCCAAGTTAAAGCAAGACCTATATAATTAAAAAGGTAAGTTTTGTTACCTTATAAGGTCATTCAAATCCCCTCAGGATTTACCCTGGAATCATGTACAGCACCTTCTGGATCTCTTATCAATGTCAACCACGTGGATGAGTCACAGACACTGACTGAACAATTTGCTCTCTGTGACAGCCTGAGAAAAATGTTTCTCTCTAGGTGACTCTCCTTCAGCACACTATACATCATCAATCTCTTTCAACTGTGGCCCCATAATCTCCTTGGTCAAACACATAATTTTGGGGCTGGGGAGATGGCTCAGTGGAATAAGCACTTCCCAAGCAAATGCAAGGGCCTGAATTCAATCCCCGGTTCTGAAAAAAAAAAAAAAAAAAAAAGACAACTAAACCTCTAATTTTTTAATAATTCAGATTAATTGATCTAATGGAAATTCCTCACAGTTGAGTACAACCAGCTACTTAAGCCAAACCATGTGGTTTATGATTTGTTCACTTACTGATAGAGTATTTGCTGATGGAGTCTTGTCCCCACACACCTGAAGTACTTCCCCTAGCTGCCTTTTGAGAATTTTTTGTATATGTTCTCTTTTTCTCAATATAAAAATAACCTAAGGGCTGGGGAGATGGCTCAGTGAAATAAGCGCTTCCCTGGCAAGCACAAGGGCCTGAGTTCAATTCCCAGTTCCGCCAAATAAAAATAATCTAATGTTTAATGCAGGTGTGCATTTAAGAGCAATTTTTTGTGAGCTTTCAAAGAACTCATAGTCTGGGTTTGGCTCATTGTTATAAATTCAACAGAAGATTTATGCCTGATAGCATCAACCCATATAAAGCCAGCTTTCACAGCATGAAGTTTCCATATTTGCTTGATATCTTCATGGTTGAGTTAACTTAGTTCGCTTCAGGAATAACATCCTAGGATTTTTGTTGTTTCTGTTGTTATAAGATCTGATCCATGCTTATTATTTTACGAAGTAAACAGCTATAGGTACCCTGGCTTTCTCCTATTTCATCTGCTTTTTATTGGCTACATTATTTTGTCTGTTAGATATTTACATCAGCAGGTAACAAGTAAACCTCCAATATGTCAATACCCTGAATTCAGGTAAAGCTATACCAAGTAAAGCAGTTCCTATCACTTTGGTAAAGTTTGTATAAAAAGCATGAGGAATCTTTTTAGGACCTGTAAAATTTTTAGCATCTTCACTGTGTGTGAGAAAGTGGCTTTGTGAAAAATCCATGATCCACGTAGTTTTACTTGTCACGAGTATGCCAATTGCTGAACTGAGACACTCTCAGGTAATACTGAGTTTCTTAAAAGAGTTTTGGGTTATCAATTTCTTAAAAGATTTTTCATTTCATATACTGGCACTTCTTTCTAGTGGAATTCTGTATACAATGCCTTGATTTATGAACGAGTTCTTTTCAGAATTGTTTGTAAATTGGATGCCTCAGTGAGTGAACAGTGAGACCTCTAGAGTTTAACTGAGAAATTGCAGCTTGAGTGTTCCTAAGTCGGGAACTCTACATGAGGAGATTTTTATTATTATTGTTATTATTATTAATTTTATTGAGAAACAGATAGCAATGAGACAGTTTCAAAAACAAACAAGGGAGATATAAATGAAGGACCATTTTATAGTGAAATATATATTTAGACATATATATATATATATATATATATATATATAATATCTGTACATACAAAATAGGATAGATATACAGCTACTTTCCCTTAATTCAATGAGAAGAAAGATTTGTACTAATAGTGTTTGGACATGAGGACATTCTTGAGTTTAATTTCTAAATTGTATAATATCAGGAGCAACTATACATTCATAACACTGAAAAAACCAGACATGACCATAACATAATCTTACCCATAAAGAGTAACTGGAAGCCAGAGTTGTCCAAGATCACAAAATATTAAAAATAGAGTAGAAATTGCTCGTAGATTCTCGATAACGAGTATCATTTTATCGCCTGACCGGGTCCAAAGAGGTATCCATAGGATAAGGAACCTAAAATAGAAGCAGAATGTGTCTGCTGACCCTTGTTCTTGAAGAATAGTTCTTGGGACTAGAGAGAAAGGGATTTATTAAATATAAATTAAATTATATCCTCAAAGAAATAGATTGCGGGTTGAGAGAGAGAGAGAGAGAGAGAGAGAGAGAGAGAGAGAGAGAGAGAGAGAGAGAGTTATCTTCAAATGAGTGCTGGGGCTGTGTAACACCACCCGCCTGGTTATATTAAGCTGGACACTATTAGCATGTGTTTGAATTGGAGATGCTCTGACATAGTATCGCTCCTTCCCTGAAGAAGAAAGTCTGCGGAAAGAAGTATAATTTACAGGTGACAAGCACATCCTAGAACCTCCTTTGTAGCATTGTTAGGTCTTTAAGACCTTGAGATTTTTTGGTGTGTGAGTTTCTTACAAGGAGAAAAGGCTTCAGTAACTCTTGTGTTCAGAAGGCACATTTTTTTCTTAAAATTTTAATTTTAAAATCCTGATTTCTCTCCTCTCACTGCTGCCTGTGTTTATTATTTCTTCTCTCCTACCTCACTGGGCTTGTGAGAGCTAAGAGGGGGAAAGAAAGTAAAACTTGAAATCCTGACAGTTTTTGCAGCCAGGTGCTACAGAATATGAGGGCTGCTGTGTAAGGGCAAGCATGAGGTGACACTGACGCTTCTGAGTTACAAGCCCACATTAGCGTTTAGTGGGGTGGGAGGAGGCTGAAATGTGTGACATTCACAGGTACAAGGAAGAGTGATAGAAATCAAACTTCTGATGTCAAACTTGTAGAGGTTCATTGAACTTTACATGCACACAGAAAGAATTCATAGCCCCAAAGAAGAAAGTACAATTACAGAGCAGAGTAAGCCAAACAGTGCCAAGTGCTCACAACCGCTCTGGGCTGGGATGAGTCACTCAATACTGACGTAATGTAAGTATATTACAATATACTTGTTGCCTGGCAAGAATGAGGTCCCGAGGAGTTCATTTCTGGTACAAACAAACAAATGTACAAACGGGAAAAAATTCGCACCTTGACAGCAGAGCTCAATTTGCCTTAGAACAGTGATGCTGAACCTTTTAGAGACAGGGTGCCCATAGACCAACCCAAATCCGCTTAGTTACCACAAAGGGCCAATAGCGTTAAACTTGTATAATGAGGCTTTAGTTAAGAAAATAAACAGCTCATACATGAATAGAAAGACAAAAAGTAATTTTCAGTGGTGGAAATGCCAACCCATGCCACCAAGAAGTTTGAAAGGATCAGGGTGACTTGAGCGTTAATTAGCTATACAGTTTTATAAATTAAGTAATTTACAATTGCGTATTATACCTTCGAGCTTCTTTTGTTTCTGAATTTAGACGAGATTGTTTCAGTATTTCCTGAAACTGATGTTGGCTTATAGTGTGAGTTGGCAGTGAGTTGGTCAAAACAGTTTTCTTAAGATTGAGATAGGGACCTTCTACGCCTATTTTTATTATGTTTATTTTTAACCATGAAGGGATTTTGGTTTCTGTCAAAAGCTTTCATTCCTTGCTGTAATGAGGTGTCATTTTTGTCATTCCTTCTACTTATGTAACTTGTTGCATTTGTTGATGACATGTGTTAGACTATCTCTGTCTCAGTAGGATAAACTCAGCTAGCTCATGATGTAGGATGTTTTAAAATGAAATATTGCATTCTACATGCTAGATTTTTGCTGAGGATACTTGCAGTTAGTTTCAGAATATTGGCCCATAGTTTCCTTTTTCATAGATATTTTGTCTTTTTTGTATTGGAGAAATGTGAGCTCCCAAGAATTAGTTTGACAGAACTCCTTCCCTTTCAATTTCATGGAAAAATTTGAAGAGCATTGGCATTAAATCTTTTCTGAGGTTCTGATAGAATTCTGGGGTGAATCCATTGCATCCTGGGCTTTTCTTAGCTGCTGCTGTCATTATTACCACCTCTGATTCATTGCCTGCTTGTTATTCATCTTTCCAAGGTTGTAGCTTCTTGGTTCAACTTTCCTAATTCACATATGTATAAATTTCTTTCACTCTTATAACTTTTCAAATTTATTGAAATATAAATTTTTGAATTTTTTTTTCTTTCTCTCCTGTTCTTTGGTGGTGTCTATTTTGATTTTGCTTTTACAATTCTATTTGCATTGATATACTTCTCCCTAATACATTTGGCTGAAGGTTTATCATTTTAAAGAGCAAACTTTTCTAGTTCATTTTTTCATTTTATTTTTTAGTCTGTTTAATTTTTTCTCTGATCTTTATAATTGCTTTCCTCTATTAATTTTAGATATGCACCATTCATTTTTTTCCCTTTTCTTAGGGCTGGGAAGATGGCTCAGTATAATAAGTGCTTCCCTGGCAAGCCTGAGTTCAATCCCTGGTTCCACCACAAAAAAAAAAAAAAGAAAGAAAAAACAAATACATGATTTTTTTTTTAATTTAGAACAATTTTTCTCTGAATGAACAGATTCACAATATTAATCTGTCCTCCTAGATGGTTTTCATGGTGGTTTCACAGTGCATCAGATGGGGAACGTATGACAGTGAAGCTTAGTGTCTCTTCATGGTAGCCTTGAAGCAAGGACTAAGAGCCGAAGGGGCTGGAGTCCTAATGTCCCTTTCAAGAGCACATACACTATAAGCAAAGTTTCTTCCACTATTTTTCAGCTCCTAAAGGTCTCACAACTCTTGATAGTGGTTATGGTTGATAAAAGCACATTAATCCCTGACCTTTGAAAGATATTTCAGATCCAAGCCTTGGGAGCTTTCCGCATTCATTTGTCATAGAAAATGTTTCTAGAAAAGTAACCCCAATGTTTCTGTGTACTACAAAACATATATACTTATGTGGATGTCTATATGTGTGCTTACTTATAAAATAATGTTTGAATAATGTAGAAACTATTGTTTTAAAGTGACAGGTTTTAAAAACTATATTTTATTACCAATAATATAAGACCTACTAATGTATTTAAAATCATTTGTATTAAACTTTATATGTTATTTTGAGTCTTTTTTTTTCAATTTTTGGTCTTTCTGTCTTTCTTTCTTTCTTTCTTTCTTTCTTTCTTTCTTTCTTTCTTTCTTTCTTTCTTTCTTTCTTTCTTTCTTTCTTTCTTTCTTTCGGCAAAACCAAGGATTGAACTAGGCCCTTGCGTTGCCAGGAAAGAGTGTTATTCCACTGAGTCATCTCCTCCTTCAACTTTTAAAGAATACAAAATAGTCCCAAGGCACCTGCTTAGGCAGGCGGAGGGACCAAGGTTCCATCTCTGTCATGTCATGGCGGCCCTGCCCCCAAAGCGTGCAAAGATGGCCACTGAGACTGGATATGGTGGTGGTGTATGTATGTAATCCCAGCACTTGGGAGGCTGAAAACAGGAGGATCAGTATGAGTCTGATTTGTGTAGTGAGATCCTGTGTACCCTGTACTAATACACACACACACACACACACACACACACACATATATGTAGAAAAAAATTAGAAATTACACAAGATTTCATTAAACAAAG
>PVKA01002109.1:0-131539 GCA_004027165.1 Ctenomys sociabilis
AGTTAGCTGGCTGGCTTGATTTTGCAGACCTCCTGCCTCAGCCTCCCCAGGTGCTGGAAATTGATACCACCATGCATGCCACCATAGATGGCTTAATTTGGGCTTTGAAAAATACTTTTGAGCTGTTCATTATTATTTTAATTAATTAGTTGATTAAGTATTATCTTTTTTATGTAGTGCTTAAAATACACTCAGATAATAAAACCTATAAGTGTAAAAAGTAAGATGCTGTTTTTGTTTCTTGTTTTTTTATTTTTTATTTTATTTTTATTTTTTCCAGACAGGGCCTCACTCTGTATCCAAGCTTGTCTTAAACTCGTCGTGTAGCACTGGTTTGGACTTGTACTGATCCTCCTGCCTCAGCCTCCCCAGTGCTGGGTTTACATGTGTGCCCCACCATGCATGGCTAAAATGCTACAATTTTGTACTGAAGGCCACTGGAACAAAATGGGCAAAAGATGAAAACATAGAGGAACTCAAAGAGGGAAATACAAACAACTTTTTAAAAAAATTAAGTTTATTAGCACAATTTAGATATATGTAAAGATCACATTCCTCATAGAAATGTGCACCTGACCGTGGTCTACCTTAGTTCCTCTTTTCCCATTCCCCTTCCCTCTTGTCAACTCTTTTTCTTCTCCTTATTTACAAAGCTTTGTTTCCATTTTATCCTTTTCTTCCTTTTCCCTTCCATTCCCCCACCCTCTGTTCCTCTTTTCTTTTGAACAATCACTCCCTATTTCACATTATTATACATTTGGTTCTTATTTACACTCTTACTTTTTCACACCAGAGGTAATAAGATATTTATACATACATGCCCAATTTATTTAAAATGAAGAATATGTTCTCAAGGTCTGTGCATTTAACTATAAACGTCTCAGGTTAATCCTTCTTTATGGCTAAGTAGTATTTCAATACAAGAAAACACATCTTTTTAAAACTCTATTTGTAGGTTGATGGACATTTGGACAGTTGGATTTAGCTAGTTCACACTATGTTATTGTAAACATGGATGCACAGATATCACTGTTGTATGATGCTCTTAATTTTGGGGGGATGAATAGCACGGTCAAATGGAACCTCTAGTCTTAGTTTTCTGAGGAATCTCCATAGTGATTTCCACAGAGGTCCCACCAGGCTACACTCCTGCCAACAATGGACAACAGTTTATCTTTCCCCACAACCTACCAGCATCTGTTATTGGTTGATTCCTTATAAACAGCCATTCTTCTGGGTTGAGACAGAGTCTCAGCATTGTCTTCATTTGCATTTCTTAAATGATCAGTGATGCTGAACAATTCTTTCATGCATTTCTTTGCCAACAAATGACTTCTAGACATATAAAGATTGTCAAACTTACTTATAATAAGAAAAACAAAAATCAGAGTCATGCAAAGAGACATTTGCACATAGAAAGTAGCAAAGATTTAAACAGTAACAAGGTCCCAACATTGCTGATGGGAAGACATGTAGCTATAATCCATCGTCAGTCACATTTGTCACAGCTTACTTACTTTTCACTTGTCACTGGGACAAATGCTGACCCTCAAATTGAAGGAAGGAAAGGTTTAGTTAGCTCACAGTTAGTGAAGGTTTCAGTCCGTGCTCTGCTGCTCCAAGGCAGAAGGCAGCAGCTCATGGTGGCATCAAACAAAGAAGAGCCGAGGGGGGGCAGCAGCGGCTGTGGCTCGGTGTGGCTGCACCAAAGACGCGCTGTGCAGGAACCCTCCTCTACCCTTCCATGCACCCTTTCTGTGCTGAGTCACTTGGGGTGGGGGGGGTCCTCCCCCACCTAAGGCAGGCCCTCCCCACCCTAGGGTGTGGAATCCCAGAGCAGATTCAGCCAAGTTGACACACAATGTATCAACACTACGCTATCAATTACAAAAACCTATGTCATCTCCTTTGATGAAGAACTTCACCTCTGCGGGTTGTCCCATAGGTCCACTAGCGTGGGTGCAAGATGACATACTCACTAATCCATTAGTCCATTGCATGTGACAGCAAAAGACTGATAAGATCCAAATAAGGAAATTGATGGACTAAGTTCTGGCGCATCAGTTTGCAGCACGTAGACTGCATCAATATATCACATTCTTCAGATTTTCCTTAATTCAAGCCTTCTTGCCCTGTCACTTCACAGTGTTCTTCCACTTTTAGTGGGATACAATTCCCTGTATCTCGGTTTTACTGTGTGATTAGTGTAGGTTTCTAGCACACTGACAGATGGATCGCACTGGCTTGCTCTTGCCTTCTACCACGCCATGTAAATAACATGCTCCACTTTTCCACTGGACTGGAGGAGGAAAGGACCCCAGGCAGTGAAACTATCAAGGTTCCCCAAGCAACCCCAGGCTAGAACAGAGTATGCCATTTAATTTATGGAAGTCTGAGTAAGTCTCAATTAGTTTGCCAAACAAGTCCAACTCAGCCAACTGACAGAGGCACAAACCATCCTCTCAGCAACTCCAGACACTGAATTTTGAGGCACTTTTGTAACAGGCAATACACTACCCAATGGATACCATTTACCCTTAAAAGAGCTGTTGATTTTATTAATAAGGGATAACTTCTGAGAGTTACTATTAAATTTAGCAAAGCACAGAACAATGTGTAGCATTTAACTATTTGTGCAAGAGAATTTGCATACAAGTATATAGGTATAACTGGGAGGTACATATAAAATCCTGAGCAAAGTTTCTGTCTGTTGCTGACAGACAAGTGAGGAGAGAAACTCTGGGGTATTCCCTCTGTCACTGTTAGTTAGGTTTGAAGAGATGATATCCTACTCTATTACTCAGCTTTGTCTCCTAACTCCTAGGCTCAAGCAATTCTCTTTTCCTAGCTTTCTTTTCTCTCTCTCTCTCTTTCTCTCTCTCTCTCTCTCTCTCTCTCTCTCTCTCTCTCTCTCTTTGTGGTACTGGGGATTGAACTCAGGGCCCTACACTTGCCAGGCAAGCATTTATTCTATCTCCCTGGGCTGTCTCAAATTTCTGAGTGGATACAACAATCGGCATGTCACTGCAATTGTTTCCCCTTCTGTCATTTTTAAATTTTTTGGATTTTTAAATATATCCTATAAAAATTAAAATACCTTAAAAACTCTGGCTATGGATAGTGCACCAAACTTTTCTGGTATTTATTACAGCAGGAGAAAAAACCTGAATCAGATGTTTTTCCTTTCACAAGAACCATTTATGGGGGGCAGAAGTTGGGAGGTACATGATCGTAAAATTCTTTGTATTTTCTTGAAATTATGAACTTCAACAGTTTTGGTCTGTGTATAGAACTCTAATTTATTATTATTTCTTGATAGTTACAAAATATGCGTAAAGAGCTCTTAAAATTAAATCATAAGAAAACAAACAGCTCAATTAAAAAACAGGCAAATGAACTGACCAGGGGTGTCACGAAGAATTCAAGAAGATACATGACTAGCAAAACAGCACATTATAAGGTACTCAGTAGCACCAATCAACTAAAAGCAAGGTGAAATATAGCCACATACCTTGTAGAATATCTAAAATTTAGAAAGTCTGACCATAGCAAGTGTTGGAACAATTTGGAACAATGGCAACTTTTATTCTCTGCTGGATGTAAGGCCAAATGGTACAAGTATTTTGGATGCTAATCTGGAAATTTCTGAACAAATTAAAAATAAATCAACCAAACCACTCTACTTCCTAGTATTTATTCAAAATAAGCAAAACTTTATGCACCTATAAAGACTAAACTGTGAGTATTTCTCACCACCTTGTATGTGATAGCCCCAAATGGAAGTAGTCCAATGTCCATCAAGATGCAAAGGACAAACAAAATGCCCTACACGAACACTATGGCGAAGGAGAGAATGAAAGGGATGAATCATTAATGCTTGCAACAATGTGCATCCATCTCAAACTGAACATGCTGAGTGAAAAAAGCCAGATTAAAATGCACATAGTGTCTGCATAGTGTATTTATGGGAAATGCTACGAAATTCAAACTCATTTGTAGTGACTTAAATCAAATTAATGGTTGCATGAGAATAGGACAGGGTAAGGGTGATGTGTGAATAGATGGATTACATAAGCAGACACAAGGAAATTTTGAGAGTGATGAATCATTTCTTTGGTTATTATTTTTTCAAGAGTATTCACATAAGTCAAAACTTACCAAATTGTACTTTAATTATTATGTGCAAAAGACAATGAAAAGGAAACCAAATTTAGAATGTGAAGTTGATTACTATGTGCAGAGATTTTTTAGTCTATTCTCTCTTTATTATTTGTTTGCCAAATGGAATAACAAACTACTTTAATTCAATTTGAAAAAGAAAACTGGATTTCCACACTTGGATTTATTAACTCAATACACTAGTGGCAACAATAAGTTGCATGAAAACTTGGGCCTTGTCTATCTTATTAACATCATTGCGTCCTTAGTTCTCCAAACAGTGTCTGGAAGCACTCATCATATACTCCTGAAGACATTTATTTAATAAATAATGAATATATTTGGTTTATCCATAGCTACTGTGGGGTTCAGATTGTGTTTCTCCTTTCATTTTGCAGGGATCCAATCCAGGGTCTCATGTATACCTGGAAAGCATTTCTATCCCTGAGCCATATTCCTATCTCTCTTCTTACTTTAAAAATGTTTTCAATTTATCATGAAGTCTCAAGGGTATGGAACAATTCCAGCATAACTGTCCAAAATAGAGAAATTGTTTGTAGACAAGATGAGAAACCTTTAAGTGCCTTTAGTTTTCTATGGCTATGCCAGTCCCTCATTGATCATTAAACTATTAATTGCTTTTAGGTGGAGTCCAGTCTGATTATAGCACTGACTGGCCAATGGCTATTTCATGCTAACCTTAACCTATTTAGAATATCATCACTTTGTGATTGTCACCACACGAATGTTTCTGGGATTAAAGTACTTCCCAATGTCATGCTTTCTTCTAACAGGCTTTTATTCAAGTTCAGGACACATGCTCTGCACTGAATTTTATTTTTGCATTGCCATGCTGTTCACCCATGGGAATTGATACAAGCTGCATCTCTAGCTAAAAACTCTTAGCCTTCTTTTATTGTCATTGCCAAGATCATAGAAAAAAGTTCTATTCCAAAATATCTTGGTCCTCTCTTTCTTGGTTTTTGTATGTGGGAATCTAAATGAAATCTGATAAATACTAACTACGGCATTTGAACATTTTAAACAGTGCTAGCAACCATCTTACTGACCTTGATGTAGTGCTCTGGCTTGATGGGGAAGACTTATAAAGTTGGTTAGAGAACCTGAGATTATACCTCTGAACTCTGGCCTAAGTCTCTATGTTCAACTTCTGCCATGGATACACAATAGATTACCTGTCAGTGTGCTAGACATGGAAATTTTAAAGGGAAATTGCTGGCTTTGGAAATACTTCTGTTTGGAAGGCAAAATGATCAGAGTACCACAAAAAGATAAAGCACATTAATAAACATTTTTGAAGTGTGTGAAATTAACTAAATTTCAATGGCAGCCACAATTGCAACTATTCCCATTTCTTGGCTTCCTTTCATTTTTGAAACCAAAGAAACCATCTTGGGCAAGAATCAGAGAACTGAAAATTCTTAAATGTCATCTTCAAAGTTGGATTAATTTACACTCAGAATGCTGTCTCAGTTACTTTGCTCCCGCTGTTGGGACAGAACACCAAACATCCAAACTCAGGGAAGGGAAGGTTTACTTAGCTCAATCTGTGGAGGTTTCAGGCCACACTCAGCTGGCTTCAAGGCAGAGTGGCACAGGGCAGAGGGCAGCCACTCATGGTGGCTGAAAACAGCAAAGAGCAAAGGGTGGAGCAGTGGCTACTGCACCTAGCAAGCCTCTCTCCCCTCTTTATATTGTAATGCACATTATTTGCCCCAGGGCAAGTGCAGCTCACACCCATAATCCCCACACTGATTCATAAGCTAATCACAAATGCCAGAAGCCTGGCCCACTGACTGCATGAGGCTTTGGGGGGACAACTAGACACAAACCATAACAAACACATATGCAGTAACATAGCTGGATTAAATATATACAATAACCTCTTTTTAAGAGCAATAATTTTAAACAATAGGTTTTTCCCCTCAGATATGTATACTGTTCTATCCTTTAGATATTTTTCAGCTTCTTCTAAATTATACCTGACTCATCAATGTACAATTATTCAAATTTCTCTTGCACATCATGTATGACATAGAATTTATGTATAATACTGTAATTTTTAGAACTATAAAATGTCTATATTCTCATCTCCAAAGCAAATAAATCATTGAAATTTGTAGTTTGTTTTAAGAGTCTATATAGGTTTTTTCAAATTTTCTAAAATTTTTCTTTTAAAAAAATAAATGTTCTATAAAAAATCCATATATATTAAACGTGGCCTCAACATAATTCTAAAAATACATATTGGTGCTGGAGAGATAGCTCAGTAGAATAAGCACTTGCCTGGAAAGGACAAGGGCCTGAGTTCAACCCCTGGTTCTGCCAAAAAATAAATAAATGTAAAAACAAATAAATAAAAAATACATAATACATTAATTAGAATATTAAAAGAGAATTAAAAAAGAGAGTAAGTGCTAAATAATATGTGATAACATAGAAATATTTGGACATAGTTATGGACCTCAGGAAGGGGCAATATACTTCTATTACTTATGAATAATCTATAATTTAAGACACTTAGCCAATATTCAAATGAATATTGCAAATATATTTTAAAAGTATTAGAGAGCCAGCCAGATAGCTCAGCGGATTAAAGCACCTGCTTAGGCAGACACAGAGACTAGGGTTTGATCTCCAGAGTGTTGTGCCGGCCCTGCCCCGTGGTATGCTGAGAGAACAGACTAGGCGTGCTGGCATGCATCTGTAATCCCAGCACTTGGGATTACTAAATACATTAAAAAAAAAAAAAGAAAGAAAAGAAACTGTGAAATAAAATAGAAATTCAAGAAAAAGGAAAGATCACGGATTGAAATCTTGGAAGTTCTATTATACCTCGATAAAAGAATCTGATGCTTAGCAACCTTCTTTCTCTTGTCATCCTATTGAACATCTAAGGAAAGTAAGCAAAGTTTAAGTGTGAATATTGTGATCCAAGTGAATGTTTCCTTAAAAGCCACCCATAGTTGTTACCAAAACAAAACAAAAAAAAACCCTTAAAAGTGTAAAGAAATGGGCAGGGTGATGCAAGCCTGTAATAGCGGTACTCTGTAGGCAGAGAGAGGAGGATCGTTGTGAGTTCGAGACCAAACTGGGAATACAAAGTGAGCACAAGGCCAGCCTGAGCTGCATATAAAGACCCAGTCTCAAACAACAAAATAAAATTTAAAAAGTGCAAAGTAGAAAGTGATAGAGGTGTGTTGTGTTGGTGATTTAAATTAAGTTGCACGCCAGCTGACGAGTTTTAGTAAAGTTTTGAACAAAATCACATTCTTCCACAATGAACAAGGGAGCTGTATTTCTGAAAAGTTTAGTATGCAATAAAGCTGCATTATGAGTATTTAGATTTGAAATGTAAAGCGGACTTTCTAGGCTGAAGCTCAGGAGTTTCATCTACAAAAACGCCTAGATGGAAGTGAGGAAGCCAGGCAGGCTGCGGAACAATGCCTCACTGAGTGGCACTGCTCCTCTAGCTACAGGACACCTACAATCCCTGGCCTCCACCCAGAAAATGCCAGAAGCACTCTTCAATTACGTGGACAGCCCGAAAACGCTTCCAGAAGTGCACAAGTGCTCACCGGGGACACAAGAACCCTGCTGCTGGTTGTTAAGTCCAGCTCTGTTCCTGTTGCAGAACTTCACCTCAGCTTGGTTTGGTCCTTGATTGTCTCTCATGTGGACTCCCAACCTCCTCCCTACACTCAGTCTTCTCTGCCTCTCAGTCAGCACCCAGACGGTTGTCACCCTGCTCAACTCTTCACGGGCTCCCTGGCTTTACAAGGTGAAGCATACTTTTTAGACTGGTGGTCAGAAATCCGATTCCATCATATTTCAAACCTGATTTGTACTACTCTCTCCTGGGGATGCACTGCTCCTTTTCATAGGCCCTCCAGAAATAAGATTGTTCACCAACTTTTAAATTTTTTTTTTTTTGACCAGTAAATTCCTACTGAAGAATGCAACTAAGGCATTGCCTTCTGACACGTTCCCCCTTCTATCCTGAGCTTTCTACCATTGTATATTAAACCTGAAGTTATCAGAGGGCAGGGACTTTTATCATATCCAATATGTCAAATAGGTAGCATTCATAGGATACATGGTGTGGTTTTCATAAAGCATGCATTGAATTAACATTGAGGATGTTAGCTATTTGGAGAAGTCTCATATGACTATACAATTATTTTCATCTGCCTTTTAATATTTCCTCATACTGGAAGTCACATTTTTTTATAACCTTTTAGTTTGTTCTCTCATTAATATTTGTTTAGTGTCTAGAATTTCGAGACATTTTTATTATAATTTTTACTAGCTTCAACTGTTTGTATTGAGAAACAAGTATGTCCTTTTTGACCCATTTCTTAGCTTGTATTTTTTTCTTAGCTTATAATTTAATGTATTCCTTAGTTTGTAGTTTAATATCTACTTATGTATCTCAGAAGACCATTTTTTTCTAGTGATTTAAAATGAATTAATGAAACATTTTATTTTTAATAAAACTAACAATGTTTAAAAATTATTTTGCCATGTAGAGATTCTTTCTAGTTTTTTCTTTTATTAGGTACTCAAGTTGGTCATTCTAGTTTCAAGTGTTGATTCATGATTTTGTGACATGTTTGTTTACCAATACTAGACTCTGCTTCACATTTTTTTTAGATTTTAATGTTCACCTTTATGAACTCATACTAATTTAAGGCAAGGATCAAAATTATCTTGTATTTAAGGAATCTTATCATGTGCCCATGCTAGACCTCATGGCTTCTCTGCTAGTTACCATGAGGGTAGCTATAATCAGTCATCCTTTTTAAAAAATTATTATTTCTTGCTTTCTCAGTACTTAGCAATATTTTAATAGTTTACTAATAACGTCTCTTTGGATGATTAGAAGAAAAATGATTTCTCTAGAAACAATCTTCTAAATAAATGATAGTGTAGACATATTCCTGGAGGCTATCAAGTAATCTACTGAAAACAGAAAGTTGGTCTTGTCAGGACACCTGGATCTTCCTTTTATTTCTCTATGGAACAGAGAATAAATGGGGAAAAATGTGCCCCAAAATCCTGTCCTGCTTTGGAGCATGTAAGAAACATTACATACAAAATTTTTTCAAGCTGTCAGGAGTAAAGTATGATAATTTAGGGTAATTAAATGCTCAAGACAATCAAAATAGAACTGATCCCAGCAAGCTTTTCTCCCTTGAAGGAGCTGTCTTTAAAAGGTAGCTTTTGATAGAAGCATCTTTCAATAAGGCTATGAAAAACTAAGAATAATTCACTTTAGAGAAAAAAGTATGCTTATATTATGGACACAAAAACATATCTGATTGTTTTAAAAAAGATTATGAAAAATACATAATTATCCCATCCACAGAAGAATAGCAGAAACAGAAACAAAATACATATAAGACAGGTGGGTTGGAAAAAACAGACCCAACTGCCCTTCTTTCAGCATTGAGAGGTTATACTTCTGTATCACTTACTTTAACCAGATTATGAGTTACTGTGCTGCTGGATCAAGTGCAAAATACCCAATTAAATTTGAATTACAACTGTAAACAACCAATATTTTTAGTTGAAGCAGATCTCAAATATTACACATATTATATTCTGTGTAATAGAATATTCTGTTATAACATCCTTTGTTATCAAGGAATAACAAATTATTCCTTGCTTATCTGCAATTCAAATTAACTGGTATCCTGTATTTTTATTTTTTAGAACTGGCAACTCCAAGGTCTTTTAATTATTAATTCTTGAAGGAACTTCTATTACTAATATAGTCACAGAAAAAAACAAGTTATGATAAATGACATGAAAGAGAGCAATTAAGATGAGAAGAATAGTAACAGGTGATTTGGCTGAATGTGTTACGTACACTACGTTAATTCCCAAAGCTTTACTAGCGCTCCTATATTAAGAAATAAAAAAATGGAATAAAAAATGGACAACCACTAGGAAAATAACAAGGTAGAAAGTATTAATTATTGAATCTTGATGTAATCCAGGTATAAAAAATAAGGTACACAAACAGCTACGCTCTCTTAATTTACTGGTAAGAGACATACGGTATAGTAAGTATAATATCATGTATGTACCCTCTATGATACCAAAACATTATGAAAACAGTTTGCAATGTATTAATTTATCAAATCCATCTTGTCAAGGTATCTCTAAACTGTCTCATTGATATTTGTACTTCAATAAAACAAACAAAAACAATTACAAAAAAAAAAAATGGAAGCATACAGTAGACACACAGCAAGTCAGGGTTGGAACTAGAAAGGAACTTCTGTGTTCACTATTCAGTCACAATGACCCACTGCTGGCTACCAGAAAGTGTGTGTGTTTGTGTATGTGTAAGAAGTCTGAGGAAAACCCAGAATGAGATTGTGTGTGTGTGTGTGTGTGTGTGTGTGTGTGTGTAAGAAGTCTGAGGAGAACCCGGAATGAGATTTATGTTCTACCTAACAGAAAAACAGGATTTCCCACAAGCCCCTTAATCTTGAGGCGTGCAGATCTGGGTCCAGTTCCCCTCTTATACTGCATTCATTTGAACAAGTGATGCAACTACTTTTGCACCAATTTTCTCATCGGTAAAACTGGAGTAGGAGAACCTGAGCATGCATGTGAGGAATAAATGAACTAATTTCCATAAAGCTATTATGAGCTCAGAGTCTTGGTGTTTTCCATTTGCAAAGCAGAGTAACAACCAAAACCCAAATACAATAATATGAATGACCCCTATCTTGTCTCTGAGTTGTCTGGAGGACCAGATGAGAATGCATACTTTTCTAAATACTAAAATACATTTGATGGGGCTGGGGAGGTGGCTCAGCGGAAGAAGCACTTCCCTGGCAAGCACAAGGGCCTGAGTTCCCCGGTTACACACATACACACACACACAAGGGCCTGAGTTCAATCCCCGGTTACACACACACACACACACACACACACAATTAAATTAAAATTAAAAAAATTATAAAATAAAATACATTTCATTCTCCTGCTAGAGCAGTTGCTCTTGCAATTGAATCAGATTTATTACCATTTAGAGCATGACTAAAGTTTCTTTCTCACGAATAATTAATTTTTAGAATGTCCCGATAGTAGAACAGGGTCTTTGGTGTGCAACATCTGCTGAGTTTTAACACGTGTATAGATTCCTATAATCATCACAGCTGAGATAAAAAAAACATTCCTAGTTATTCAAACTCATTTTCAGGATTTCACATTTATGTGGCAAAACATTTTTAAGAATAAGAAAAGGTAACTGTGCTGCAAATCCAAATTAACGAACTTTTTTTTTTTTTTTTTCACAAATTCCTGTAAACTCCAGCCCCTACAGCTTTTGCCTGGGACAATTTTGCCGTTGTTTCTGCACATCATCTTTTTCTACCCAAGCAATCAGTTATAAATCCAGAGTCAGGACCTTCAACATCAAATACACATGTCCCAGGAACAAATTTTAGCATCTATTAGTTTTCTTTATGCCAGGTTTGTTTTTTTTTTCAATCTCGTTTCCCCGGGTTGTCAATTTTTTTTTTTTTTTTTTAGACGAAGAAGACTAGACTTCCCTACAGGGTGGACAAAGATATTATAGAACTTTCTATTAGAGCCAGGAAAAGTCTTAAAGCACCAAATCCTTCCCATCTAAGTACAGATCCACATAGACCACTCTGTGTGTCCCCTTCCCTAGTCCCATCTCCCTGCCCTCCGTCAATCAGCCTCTGAGAAACTGAGACTAGGACAAACTTCTGCTCTCTGGTCATCCTGAGTCCCCGCGAGCTCGAGCTAAGTGACTCCACTGACACAAGGCGCCACATCTGGTGAAGGGAGACGGATCTGTTTTGGGGGTGACTCATATCTTTGGTATTTGCCTTTTGTTTCTGAGACGCTTTGGCAGTTCTTCTCTGCTTTTAATTTTGGGACGAGGAAAACTAATGAATCGAGAATGAGTCGGTTCTCCACTATCCTCCCCAAAGTTGCTCTGTGCTCAAAGTTGCACAGCCGCCCAGGCGCGCAGGCCGCCACGCTGTAACCCTGCCGGACTCTAAAGTTGACATCTACAGTTCTATTTGGGTGGGGGGGCCTTCCAGGGCGTCCTTACAACCTGCCGGCGTCTGCCTCCGCCGGAGTACATAGTCGGCTCACTTCTTTCTGCCGCTGCTTTGGGCCGCTCTGCTCTGCACGCCTGCTTCTGCCTCCCCGCCGCCAAGGGAGAATGCCACGAGATTCCCCAGCGGTTTTGTTCCAGTCCAATGTAAATACAGTATGCAAAACACGGAGCCGCCAAAGGATGCTGGCGAGGGGAGAGAACAGGGATTCCCTCGCCTTTTCCAGCACGTTCCTCGTTCCTTTCTGCCAGGAGGCGGCGCCAGGCCCGGATCGCCCTCCAGTCTCCTCCAAAGTTGACCCCGCCCAGGGCTGCCGAGGGCGGAGGGGTGGCTGGAATCCTGCGGCGGGCGCGCGGCTCCCCCGCCCGGTTGGTTCTGCCCGGCGGTGGAAGCTGGGCCGCGAGGGGTGCGGACGCCGGCCGCGCGGAGCGGGGAACTCGGCGCGACTCCGGGCGCGTGGAGTTGGCTTTGGGCGCGGAGGTGAGCGGCGGCCGGGGCGCAGCGCGAGGCAGCGTGGGGACCCTCCCTCCCCCGGGGTGGAGGGTGGCTCCGGTGCCGGTTGCCGCCCGAGGTCCCGGGCGCTTTGTTCGCCGACTCCCGCTGCCCCTCGGGCGAGGTCCTGAACCTCGCCGGGCTCCGCGGGGTTGGAGGCGCGGGCCGGGGCGGCCGCTGCGTGGCCCTCCGTTTGCTCCTCCTCCGCCAAGGTACGCAAGGAAGCCCAAAGACTCCCGCACGCAAACTTCCCTGTAGTCCCCACCTGGAGCGGGGGCGAGGTCCGGGCGGGCGGAGACGCGTCCAGGCAGGTGGTCCACGGAGCGGGGGACGACGGGGCCGCCAGGGCGAGGAGCTCGCCGGGGCAGCCGCCCGGATTTCCGAGAAGTTGGAGGCGGGCGGGGACGGGTGTGACCGCGGCGGCGGGGGCGGGGGCTGCACGCCTATATAGAGCGCGGGCCGGGGATGCGGAGGACCTGGCGCCAGACCCCGGCGCGTGCGTCCCTCTCCGGGTCTCTCTCCGGGTGGCGCGTGCGGCGGGGCCGGGGCAACGGACTCGGGGACACCGCGGGGAGCCCGCCGCACCTCACGCTTCTCTGTCTCGTCCCAGGTCGCGCAGCTCACCGAGGCAGAGACGCCGACCGAAGAGGCGAGGAGGGGCCACCCGGGCGGCGGCGGGAAGCGGCGGGAGGAGGAGCGCGGAGCCGGGTCGGGATCGCCTCGCCGTGCGTACTTCGTGGAGGGAAGGAAGGGCGGGGAGTCAGCCCGGGAGGGGGCGCCCGCTCCGGCCGCGGGGTCCCTGCTCCGCGCCCACCGGAGCAAAGTTTTCTCCAGGAGCTTCCGGCCGGCCCGCGCCTCCGGGCCCACCCCCCCGAGCCTCCCGAGTGGGCGCCGGCCCAGCCCGGCCCCGGGAGCCGCGAGCCGCGAGCCGCGATGCCTGGGGGGCGCTCTCGGGGCCCCGCCGCCGGGGACGGGAGGCTGCGGCTGGCGCGCCTGGCGCTGGTGCTCCTGGGCTGGGTCTCCGTGTCCTCGCCCGCCTCCCCGGCGACCTCCTCCAGCGCCCCCGCCGCCTTCCTGGCCTCGGCCGCGTCCGCCCAGCCGCCCCCGTCGAGCCCGTGCCCCGCGCCGTGCGAGTGCTCCGAGGCGGCGCGCACCGTCAAGTGCGTGAACCGCAACCTGAGCGCGGTGCCCGCGGACCTGCCGCCCTACGCGCGCACCCTCTTCCTCACCGGCAACCAGCTGGCCGTGCTCCCCGCCGGCGCCTTCGCCCGCCGCCCGCCCCTGGCCGAGCTCGCCGCTCTCAACCTCAGCGGCAGCCGCCTGAGGGAGGTGCATGCCGGCGCCTTCGAGGACCTGCCGGGCCTGCGGCAGCTCGACCTCAGCCACAACCCGCTGGTGCACCTCAGCCCTTTCGCCTTCTCCGCCATCAACGCCAGCGCCTCGGCCCCCAGCACCCTGTCGGAACTCATCCTGAACCACATCATCGAACCCCCTGCTCCGGGCCAGGACCACGATCAGGACCAGAAACAGAAACAGAACCGAAGTGTGGAGGGCATGGTGGGGGCCGCACTGCGGGCGGGCCACGCGCTGCATGGGCTGCGGCGCCTGGAGCTGGCCAGCAACCACTTTCTTTATCTGCCCAGGGACACGCTGTCCCAACTGCCTGCCCTCAAGTACCTGGACCTGAGTAACAATTCCCTGGTGAGCTTGACCTACCTGTCCTTCCGCAACCTCACGCACCTAGAGCGACTCCACCTGGAAGACAATGCGCTCAAAGTCCTTCATAATGGCACCTTGTCGGAGTTGCAAGGCCTGGCGCACGTCAAGGTATTTCTGGACAACAACCCCTGGGTCTGCGATTGTCACATGGTGGACATGGTGACCTGGCTCAGGGAGACCCAGATAGTGGAGGGCAAAGCCGGGCTCACCTGTGCATTCCCGGAAAGAATGAGGAATCAGATCCTTGTAGAGCTTAACGTCTCGGACCTGGACTGTGATCCTATCTTGCCTCCTTCCCTACAGACTTCTTATGTCTTCCTGGGTATTGTTTTAGCTCTGATAGGCGCAATTTTCCTCCTCGTTTTGTATTTGAACCGAAAAGGGATAAAAAAGTGGATGCACAACATCAGAGATGCCTGCAGGGATCACATGGAAGGGTATCATTACAGATACGAAATCAACGCGGACCCCAGGTTAACAAACCTCAGTTCCAATTCAGATGTCTGAGAAACTTTAGAGGACAGGAAAGAGGACAGCTGTGCATGAGGTGTAGACTTAAGCTTTATCCATGCTAGGTTTGCTCCACTTCCACCCTCCACTGTAGACACCACTAACTTGAAAAGCAGTGAAGGGGATTTGCTTTCTTGTTATGTCAAGTTTCTCCGTGTTTTCTCTTAATGTAAAGCAATGAACAGCTGTGCAGCGTTTTGCCCTCCTGTTTGCTTGGAACTCCTCAACACGTGTGGAGAGCCTTTCAAATTGCTGCATGAACGTGGACTCCCTGCCGTCTTGTCTCTCCTAGTACATTTCAAGGTGTAGCACGTGTACCCGCACAGATAGCATTCGACAAAAGCTGCCTCAACTTTTTTTGAGAGAAGTATTTTACTCAGAAATACCAGTTTTATTCTCATGTACCTAAAATTGTGAAGAAAATAATTGCATCCCATAAACTGCCTGCAGACTGTAGCAAGCTCTAAAAATAACTCCATAGTACACAGGAGCATCTGCATGCGACAGCATGCTTACATTTTACTGTTCTGCATATTACACAAAATAACTGGCAAGTTCAGATTACTTCACTGACAAAGTAAATTACTTTTTTGATTGCAGTTTATATGAAACTATTGATTTGTTTTTTTTATAAACTGCACGGAGATCCAACAAACTGAATTGTTAAAAAAATCAATAAAGATTCTTAAAAGAATTATAATGTGTTCATGTTTTGTATTTGAGAAATGGACTAAGGGCAGTGATAGAGAATGTTGTTGGTTCAGGTGATAATTAAGCTATTAGCATGCCCAGCAGTTTTACTGGAGCAATGTCTTACATAAATATTCTTTGGAAATAGTTTTGAAATGGTGGATTTCTTTTAGGATTTAAATAGAGAGCTTGAATATTTATGTGACTAGACTTCTGGTCCCAGAGTTAAATGCTATTCATGGAACAATTTGCAAGAGTCTCACAAAGTTGGTAAGAAAGAAGAGTTCTGTACCATAAATAGTTCATGGTTTGGGGCTTTTGCTAGACTAATGATAGGAGGCTAGAGCATTATTTACTTAATAAAACTGGCTGAATAAATGAGGGATTTTTAGGGCAGAGTGTGAAACAAATGTAATGCAAATGTATGAAAATGTAGGATCTTATATTCAAAATATTCTGAAATAAAAGATTTTTAAACAAGTTTAAAAATATTTCTCAACATCATAAAGTAAACTGGAATTAGATTTGCTACGGAATATTTTTACAAACCATTTAAAGTGGATCATAAATGGCCAGTAATTTTATCAGGCATCCAGCTAATATATTTTTTAAATGGGCATGGTTAAATGAATTTTAGCTAAGGATGTAACAAGAGATAACATCTGTTTATAAATAAATGCTTCAGTCATAGGTTCTTAGGTTCAGTGTTAGGAATTTAAGGATATTTTTATTTCAGCATAGCCCTGAGCTTTTGTGAGGAATAAGCCATTTAGGTATAAATAAACAGTTCTTAATTGATGCCATCCATAATAGACATCTTCAGTCCTGCATTAGCTTTAAGTTAGTTGTGTTCTGCAATGCTTAATGTTTGAAATAAAATTTCCAATTCTGTATTTTTATAAAATAGTTCCATAGGTTGTGGAAATCTTTTGACTTTTTTGAATTCAGAAGTTTTCAAAACTAAAAGTATGTGAATCTGTTCTTGTTTACATTATAGTCTGAATATGAAGCTTTAGTACCTTAGGTTTCATAAGATTCATTTAATGAAATAATATAGTGTTGCTAATGTATTCTTCAGATCCTATGTTTATGTGAGAGAAGACTAATGCAGGCACTTTGCGTCTCATTAAAACTTTTTAAGTGTTCACCAGAAATCTAAAAAGCTGACTGTTTGCCATCTCCCTAAGAACGGTGAAGACACTGGACTTCCACAGACAGTGAAAACATCTAATAAATTACAGTAAGCTGCTTTGCAAATAGGCTTTGGTACATCACGGGTACCAAAGCAAACCATAAGTGATATCATTGGTAGTCTCTACTCAGAGGGATTCTGTACCACCTTATAAAGTTTAAAATTGATCTCTTAAGATTCAGGAAGGCAGTAGATTCATTACTCTGCTTTTCTTATCAATTCCTTGAAGCAGTGATCAATCTGGATCAAATTAAGCTGAATTTTCACCTGTTAGTGGGCGGCTTTTATGAAGTTAGGATTTCTTTTTTTTCATCCACCGGTTTCTTTTTATGAATTTCCCAATTTGCTCTGCTGTGTTTTCTCTCACATCGCTGCTTACTGTTTCTTAAAATATAGCAATAGAAAATTCTTAAGGTGAAAAAAATTGACAACTCTTATTGATGCAGTCATAATATGAAACCTATAGGCTCTAGGCAATGTAAGTATCTTCGTAAAATAGGTATTATAAAACCTGTAAATGTAAGAAAGTATGAAATTATATCGTTTCATGACTTTTTAAAATATGCTTGTTTTTAGCACTGTTTCTCACTAGTATGCATTGTTGTTCTTAGAAACCTACAAGTAATTCAGTTTTGCAAATTTTGATGGTCCTGCACTTTATTTCTGAGCTTAAGTGCTCTGAAGAAAACAGCCGTCAACATCCCTTGCAAATTTCATTGGAATACTTAGAAAAATACACTAACATTTTTATTCCTTAATTTTCAAAGCTATTAAAATACCCAATACACAAACTATAGGACAACACAGCTGTTTGACTGAACTGTAATGTACCTGTTCTGTTTGTAGTGTTAGGCTTTGTAATTTCAATTTTGCTGCAGCACCAGTGGGTCTGTGGCGACCCATGAGACACATTTTTACAGCAGTGGATAGTTCTTCATACAAAATAAGGAAACTGAAGCACATTTGGTGGAATGTTTTCAAATTTGAATTTTCATTTTAGTTTTTATAAGGAAAGGGAGTTAATGTATTTACCGAAGTGAAAGAGAAGCCTGGAATGAAATAAATGAGCACATGAGAGGTGATAAATTCTTCCAAAATATGCTGATTGGTAATGCATGTCATTTATGCTCATCCAGTATTTAATGAGAAATAACATATTTGTTTTCTGCTTTTTAGATTGAAATGGCAACAAAAAAGAAAATCCAAATTAGGTGTGATTATCTTCTTGACAGTTGTTTTATTTACTTTGTGCCCTGGGGCCTGGTATTCTAATACTTTTGAGGATGCTAGACATGATGCAGCTCTAGTTTACAAAACTTCTTTTACATCATTTTTGCTTTCTGGTAATTTTTCTGCAAAAACTGCATCACAGGAGACGCTAGAGGATTTGCAAGGTTAAAAGCAATCTGCCACATGCTCGCGCCTTGCTCTCAGATCCAGTCCTCAGCCTGCAGCCCAGCGCTAGACAGTGACGGCATTTGTAAGGTGGAGTTCTGGTTTTACTTTTATACCTGTGGAAGGATAGTTAAGCAAGAGAAATCACAGTTGTAGGTACCATGAAAAATACCTGGGTGTCTAAAGCCAGAACTATGTCCATGTTACACTAGCAATAATTAGTTTAAGAAGATATATTCTCTGCTGCCCAGGTGATTCTGTCTCCTTTCAGATGACAAACACAGCGTTTTGTGGGTGCTTTCCACAGTTACTTTTTATTCATACCCTTAGAGACTTGATCCAAAAGTAGGCTTTTGAAATCTTGTGTTTTATCTTAGAACATTTTTGCACTTCTATCTTTGCCATGGGGTTAAAAAAATCCACATTTTAAAAAGTGTTATAATATATGATTTATATAATTTACAAGAATATGAATCCCAAGTATCTCAGAATCAGAAGGGCTCTTAGCCATGCCAAGCCCAGTGTCCCAGGCTACACCTGAGAAGCTGATAAGAGTGGCTTACTATGGGATAGGATTAGAGCTAGGCCAACATCCCAGTGTCCCAGGGTCCCATGAGGTGATCTTTGGGCCAGATGATGATAGTACTATTTATCTATTTTAAGATCTTTGGAGTTTTAATAACTAATTTAAAAACATTGGTTGAAGCCGGGCGTGGTGGCGCATGCTTGTAATCCCAGCACTCGGGAGGCTGAGGCAGGAGGATTGTTGTGAGTTCGAGACCAGCCTGAGCTACAAAGTGAGCTTAAGGCCAGCCTGAACTGCATAGTGAGACCCTGTCTCAAAAAGACAAAAAAAAAAAAAAATAAAAAAAAAATAAAAAAATAAAAATAAAAACATTGGTTGCTTCAGGGAATTTATTATTTTTGCTCTGCGTGAATGTTTCAATTTACTGCCCAGTTCACTTCCAGATTGCTAAAGATGACAGTGTTTCACACCCCTGAATTTCCTTGAATGTTGGAATATCTTTTTCCTGGCAGTCTTAACATTAAGCCCCTCTGCATTCATGACATGATAGGAAATATTTTGCAAATTTCGTAGTGATATTTCTTGTGGAAAAATAAAACCATTGAAACTCTGGGTTGTCCTAGCTTATATAATCCTATTTCAAATTTGAGTTAAAGCAGCTAGTGACAAAACAAATCAAAGGGGACCAAGTTGCTGGCCTCCAGGTTGGTTATCAGGTGAAGCAGGCAGCTCTGTGTGCTCTGGTGCACGTGATAGAGTCCACTTTCCTGTCACACGCTGGCTCCAGGTGGGAGCCACCAACCTGCACCTGGGAGCATGGATGCACAGGGAGGCTGCATCAGGGCACATATGTTACCACCCTGGAAAATCAGGGGACGACCAGGAAAACCTGGGCAGCCCTGCTGCTGCTGGGCCAGTTTGCTGGCTGAGCCACGTGACGATCCCAACTACTCAGACTGTAGCATGGTATGCCAGGGAGAATTAGAGTTTTGTTAAGTGAATTCTGAGAGAACTCTTTTGACTTCCTTTTAATATATCCTGTGGGAAATTAGGTTGGCTTCTTATTTAAAATGAAGATGTGATTTAAGATTATTGTGATTATATATCAAACTTAAAGGTTGGTACTTATAAAAAGACATATATTTATCTGACATGCTGTAATGGCATTTTTCATTTCAGGTTCACGATTTAGCTTGGTTAATGTAAGGAATCGTTTGTTTTCAAAGAAGCATAAGCTTAAAATGGGACCAAGTAGTACTTTTTTGTGAGAAGTAAATATTCAATAATATGTTTAATATTATTAGGGCATTTTATTTTATTTTACTTTATTTATTTTATTTTATTTTTGATTTTTTTGTGGGACTGGGGATTGAACTCAGGACTCTACTGAGCTATCTCCCTGGCCCCTAAGATAGGCCATTTTTAAAATGGAAGTTCATAGACTTGTAAGTAGTAAACTATATTCAAAAAAGACTTTTGTTTTCAGTTACGCACACTGTGGTTATTCTATGGATCATTCAAATGTAAAATCTTTAGAATATATGCTTTTAATTTTATCCATATTTTGTAATGTATCTAAATACACAGAAGACAGGAAATACCACGGAGTAATCCTGTTACTAAGGAAAAATGCCATCATACTAAGATGCACTGATTTTTTGTATCTAATGTGTTGTGTTGTAAACACCCCCCCCTTTATCATTGAGAACTGCTTCCCTAACTGGATCTCGAGTACTGTGGACAATCACATTTTATACATATAGGACATTTCGTGTAGTTTTAAATGTTTAATGAGCATTGTTTTCATATCTGACATTTCTCCCTTAAAGGTAGGAGAAGGTACTTGAAGGAGTACTGCAGTTTTCTAACTTAAAAAAAAAAAAATGATGTCTGTTCAAATTAGATTATTCACCATATGTTTTAAGAGGACAACAGAATGCTTTAGAGGACAACGACATTTTTATGGACAAGATTTTGAACAGGAAGAGACCTTGAGTTTTCAATTAAGTAGTCATTGTTTTGATCCATAATGGTCTATTTATTAAAATAACCACTTTGGAATGTAGTTAGTTAAGCCCTTCACTGAGGAGGGAGAGAGGAATTGAAAGGTCGAGAGTTGGGGTAAAGTTTTGGGGTATAGAGGAACATCTGGGAAGTTAATTTAGCTAGTTATAAGGTGAACAGTTTTCAAGACAAACTTATGTCTACCTAAATTCTATCCTTTTTAAAAAATAAAATATTTGTGTGTATACGAAGAGAACAGTTATAGATGTTATTTAAGCAATTTAGTGGTGTTATCTGTAGACACACATTAAATGCTTTCTATGTATCAAGCACTATTGATACAAACTGGATTTTTAACAGTGGTTTTTGGTTATTAGATTGCTTCTGATCTAGTGATGAGGTTGAGCAACAATGATAACTCACACTGAAGTGCTTATGTGAGCCAGACAGCGGGCAAAGTCCTTCTCATACAATGTCTGTTCTTTCTTTATAAAGGTTACTGCGGCTTAGAGATGACAGATGGACAAGGTCAGTGAGGTAGTAAGAATCCAGTGTGGTATTTATACTGTTGGATATTTTGAGGAATTACTGGGGTCCTGTCTGTGACACATGCTTGTAAGACTTTTCAAGCAGAATTAGATGGAAATAGCTTTGCCCTAAGGTAGAACGTGGTGAACCTTCCCAAGGACTCAACCTGATACCTGTGTAAGCAGAGCCAGATGTAGTCAGGTTGGGAGAACTCAAAAAGGACTCAGGAGGCCGGGGAGATGGCTCAGTGGAATAAGCGCTTCCCTGGCAAATGCAAGGGTCTGGGTTCAATCCCTGTTTCTGCCAAAAAAAGAAGAAAAAAAGGGGGGGCTCATGGAAGATAGAGCTGTTAAGGTATTGTTAAGGCACAGGAAACTTCATACCATGGGTAGAAGAGGAAACTCAAGATTATTTTCCCCACAGTTAAAATAGTTAACACATTCCAATGTAGCTTAAAGTACAAGCAACAGGAATTAAAAGTCACCATGTAAAATGTACTTATGAAGAAACCCATCAGTCCTAACAAATTCTCTTTAAATACTCGGTCAAGGCTCAAATGTGATAAAAATGAATGACATCTAATTGTAGATTATTACAATTTCATGCCATTTTTTTCCCCCACATAAGGCCCTCATACCCAAAGCTGAAATTACTCATTCTGTCCAATCGATAACTGACAAATACTTTCTATTAACGTTCTGTTCCGGTAGCCTCTCAGCACGAATTTGCCTTCACTCTCCAAGGGATGCGGTACAGCCTGAGTTGGCTGCTCATGACCTGCCCTCCCGTGCGGTCTCTGCAGCCGCTGTGCCCATCTTACCCACCTTTGTTGAGACACATGGGTGTGTGACATTGGCCCTCCTCTCTTCTTTCAAGACCCACTTGACGCACTCAGAAATGGAAATACAAAGGATTTCACAGGGAGGATGATAAAAGAAGTTTCCCTAGTTTTGTCTAAGGAGAGTGCCATTATGTAGTAGGGCAGTTTTTTTCTTTCATTAGGTCAGTTCTTAAGGCTTGTTGGTAGTGACCAGGGGATGAACACCGAAAGGAGACCAACCTTGTCTAATGGCCGGAGGTGTCATGCTTTACCTCTTAACATTTTCTTCCATCCCTTCATAGGTGTTCTACTGAAAGGTGAATTCACTGGAGAGTTTACTTGAACAAAATATACAACCTACTAATTTAACACTGGTTAAATGGTTAAATGTTGGTGGTACCTTCTTAAAGTCCTTGGAGTAAGTTGGATCAAAACATCCCTGCCCACTGTAGGTTGTTTATATAGATAAACTAGTTTTGAATTAGCCTTATACTACATTCCGTATATATATATCCTTAGCTTTATATTACATACTGTATATTCTATGCTATCTGGTATTTATGCTTGATATATATATATATATATATATATATATATATGATGTGTTATATACATAGCTTACATAATAATCACTTTAAATAGTACATCATTTTGTCTTCTCAATGAGAGAACATGGTAAGGATTACTTCTTAAGTAAGGAAACTTGTGAGGCACAGGAAGTTAAATAGCCTACCTAAATCCACACTGCTAGTAACAGAAGGATTAAAATTTTACCTGAAACTCATCTTCTTAACTACTAGCTTATACTATTTCTGACAAGAACCCATGGTAACCACTGTGCTATGCAGTATATGCTTAGAAAGCTGGAAAATATACATGTTCTTCTATGCCATCTGAGTCATACAAATAATAAAAGAATTTTAATTTAAAGGCCTATATTTCATTTCTACTGTTAACCTATAAAGAAAAAATTCACTACATTTTGATAGGCTTTAATATATTTGTTCAACAGTCTTATATAAAGCCCTAAATAATATAGTGTGTATGGAAAATACTAGAGTGTCATTTACAAATCTAAAATGAAAAACATTATAGAGGCGTAAAAAAGAAAAATTAATTTTTCTGTTTTAGTTTTAATATGTGAGTAGGTCTATATGTTTCTTTTAGGGCATTGTATAGTCATATATATATATATATATATATATATATAATATATATATATATATATTTTTTTTTTTTTTGCTGTTAATTGCATTAAATATTCTCCACAAAGTGAAATTTACATTTGAAAGTTTTCATTGTAAAAACCAATGTAGGTAAATTCAGGCATTTCGGATTGTCTCTGGGGTGTTTTGACCTTAATTATCAGATCTGAAGTCTGTACTTACATGGTTGTGACACAGATGGTTGTAAAGTTCTCTCATTAGAGTTTAGAAAACTGTTACATCTTTTTGCCTAATCTCTCTGTACTTATCACCTGAATGATGAAGCTGAGGACAAGCCCTCTGTCCTTCTCCTGTGGCTGCCAGGGAGTGAATCTTTGCTTTTTCTTCAGACTATTTTAAGAGTTCCTCTCCTACAAACCCCCAAATGTACACAAAAATCCATAATTTTCAAATAACCACCATCTTCATGTGTGAACTCACTCCTTTTAATTTTAACCAGCTGTGTTGACTATATCAGCAAAGTAACTGCTCAATTGAAAAACAACTTTTATCCATGAATTTAATCCTGAAATTAAAAAAAAATAATTTTTAGGTTGATTGACTTTCTTCTCCTACACTTGTTTTCCTTTTGCTTGTGCAGATTACCACAGTGCTGCTCTGAGGACCTTTAGTAAAATGTGGAGCTGTACAAATGAAAAAGTGAGGAACTATTGAGCCAGGCTTTTCATGAATTTCACTTAGCTCTTGGATAGAGAGAAATTGCTTTGGCCTTGGGAAGATCTGACTCAGCACTAGGACTATGGCAGAAAAACGTAGATTTTAAACACAATAAGCAATATTGAAGTTCAGGTTATATGACCATTTTTTTTCTGTCCTTAGTTTTGAATACAGAATTTAACATGCAGTCAACATGAAACCACTGAATTTAGAGAGTGGATGGTATGAGAGAAGGTGGAACTAGTTTTGGCTAGTTTTAGAGCTGGGTTCCAAGTAGCACTCGAGTTTGGCTTGAGAGGATTTATTACTAGTAATGTTTTCTGGAGACACTGGTAGGATTACGCTCTCCAGGGCTGGTCAAATCCATTAATTTGGAAGAGGTTCACCGTTGCGGCCAGCAAATGTGAGGTGGAGGGAAGCCGATTTCTGTCATATAACGATGCTGAAAGTCCAAAAGTGGAGTGGCAGTTTTGCTCCAGAAAATTCTTGAGAATTGAGGATGTTGCCAGCAGATCATCTCCCCACGCCCAGGTGGTAGTGCTAATACTTTTGATAAAAGCATGAATTTAGAATCTCTTTAAAATGACTCCTTAGGAGCTTCACTTCATCTTCTAGAAGCAAGTGGACCAACCCTGGTAGGGAGGGGTGTGTGTGTGTGTGTGTGTGTGTGTGTGTGTGTGTGTGTGTGTGTGTATAGAGGGGCTGTATCTGTTTCTTAATTCTGTTTCTGATTCTTAACCAGGTAATTTGTTTATTTTGGGGAGAGGGGATCAGGAATCAACCTCATGCTTCCCAGGCATATGCTGTGCCACTGAGTTTAGTCTCAGCAATGTAATTTGTTTATTAAAAAGTAGAATATTTATTAACTGCAAGTGCTGGCCAGGGAGATAGTGACACAGCAGCTGCCTGGCAAACGCGAAATCCTGAGTTCATTCCCTGGTACCAAAACAAACAAAACAAAAACTATTAACTGCAAATGCTGTGAAAGCTCTACATTACTGCTGGGGCTGTCTTTTTCCTCATGTGGCCAAAATGAATCCTCTGTGGTTCAAATTGGTGACATTTCAGTTAAGGCAGTGTTTATGTGAGACTTACCAAGAATCCCTGACAGTGCTAGGACACACGGGGAGTGAAAGACCAGTGAGAGAGCTGATGTGTTCTTCCTAGTGGAAACTGGGCAAGTGTGCACACAAGCCCGGCATGGAGCAAAGGGTGGAAACGGTGCACAGCAGTGAGCAGGCGCCCAGGACAGGTTGCATTCACTTGGATAAATCAGGGAAGGCTTCAGAGAGTCTGTGTCCTTGCTTTGGGCTTTGGAACGCTAGAGTACTGGACTTAGTTCTTGTTTTGCTTGCAGCAAGCAGCTCCTCTAGTCCGGATCCTCTCAGAGAGTAGGGTCTGTGCACTTTGGAAGCAAAATGCTAAATGATGACACATTGTGCCCTCCCATGAAACTGGAGCAAAAGCATGGGTAGCCCCATTCCACTGGCGACTTAGCGGCAGGTGTCCTTCCTTTGCATGTTTTAAAAAGATGCATGAGAGGAATTCCCATCCCCTTTCCATTTGACATAGTTATGTGAGGGTGTGACGACTGGAGCAGTGGCAGCCACCTCATAACTGTGAGGACTGAAGTCGGCATATGGCTCCTGCCCCACAGCTTCTTGTTGTGCAAGGTCATAACTGGACTGCTTTGCTGAGAGTATTCTGTTGTGGGAAGCAACAGTGTCCCTAATGCAAGAGCAGGATTTCTTTTGACAGTTTGGAGTCATGATGGGGAATTGGGCAGGGTAGGTGGTGCTGGGGAGAGAAAACCAACAGAAACAATGGGGGCAAAAGAAAGCTCGAGTTACGTTCAGTTGCTGAGTGTGACTCTGGTGAAGCAGAGCTGAGCACATTGCCAGCACTGGAGTGAAGATAGCTGGAAAGGGTCGGGCCAGATCGAAGCAAAGAACACAGCTGTGTTGAGTAGAAAGAAATAGAGCTAGAATTACACTTATTTAAGAGAGCATCTTATAGTTCATACACACACACACACACACACACACACACACACATGTTCTTGTGGTTACACTCATCTCCTTTTGAATTCTTCCCATCTAATCAGTAAGAACATATCATTTACAAAGTCAAAATGAGGGACAGAATCTTATGAATTTTTTACCACTGTGGATTAGACTTTAGATAACTGCTCAGCAACTTTGGTTGCTGACCAACTCTTAGCTAAGCATCTCTAGGATCAAATAATTTGGTTTTGGGGACAGTATACAGAAAAAAGGACCCTTATGTTAGGTGCTCCTTTAGTATGCAGCTGTTTTGTACTTCTAAGAGTCTAAGCAATTTTTGTTCCATTCAAAGGGTTTTCTTTTTAAATTACACAATAATAAAGTGTTTACTGTGAAACAGAGAAATTCAACAAAATAGTAAAAAGAAATTATCTACATAGTTTCTGTGCCCTTAGACTACTATTATCATGTATGGATTTTTTTCCCCCTGAAATTAATTTTAAAGCATTAAAATAGGGCAATATAATATTTAAATGTGAGCAGAGAATATGTCATTGGCCCAAGTAATTCAGTCAGATGAACCCAAGTTCATGATTTGATAGTGAAATACATCGTAGCTCTAAATTATCCCTTAGATAATTTGTTCTTCATGATGCAAGCATATTATTCATCAGGGGTTTTAATTTATTTCAGAAAATCAAGGCGGATTATCTCAGAGTAAACAGCACTGCTCTTCCTCCATGAAAAACGGGGCTAATGTTCAATTTTGTCCTGGATCTTCAGAGACAACCACAATCCAGTAGGGGTTACTGTTGCTTTGAACACAGCTTTTTGCAAGTTTTTCAGAGGATTTACAGCATAAATTTGTTGCCACTTGCTCTGGGAGATATTTCACACAAGACATTACACAGATTTGTGTAATAAAGTGTTACAGCTGTGCAAATGAAGACAAAATAGTAAGTCTGGCCTATTTAAATATTATTAGAGAATAGAGAATAAACCAGGTATTGGTGTTATATCTGTCATCAAGAATTATTCTTTTGGGGCCAATGATTTGGGGCTGGCAAGATAGCTAAGTGGTCTAAAGTGACTGCTTCGGCAAAGTACAGGGACTGCAGTTCGGATTTTTGGCATCACATGCCATGACAGTCCTACCCTGAGGGCAGGCTAAGCCATCCACCACAAAAAAAAAAAAAGAATTATTCTTTTGTTTATAACTTGTGGTTTGTTTATCACATGTTATTTAGGACTATCATAGCAAAGTTCCAACTTTGTGGAATGGTATCTATAGAGATACATTTTATTTGAGTCACACACTCATATTAAACTGATCTTTTTTTTTTTTGGTGGTGGTGGTTCTGGGGATTGAACTTAGGACCTTATGCTTACCAGGCATGTGCTTATTCTACTGATCTATCTCCTGGGCCCCTTTAACTGATGTTAACATGAAAAGATTTTAGAATCTAAAAAGAAAAAAAAATGGCCTAATTTAGTGACAAATTGTGAAAATTTAAAAACTCATTTCTCTTTTATAAGAAATATGTGTAGCTGCATGTTAGAAAATGTTTCCTAAGTGCTAGTGAACACAGGAATAACCAAGAGGGCGTGTGTAAAGCAGAGGTGATGGAGAAACTCTGTGAGCCAAGGTGCTGTATTTCTACAAAGCCATTTGTCCAGGGACTCAGCTTTGAATAGAGGAAGTTTTAAAGGAAGAGCAAAAAGAATTGCGGTCCTTGTGCTCCTCAGATTGTCCGAGAAATCAATTTAAATATGTGTAAATTGGTTGACACACCCCATGGGCAGGAGAGGCCATCACTGAGTACTAAACTATTCGCAGCTCTAAAAATGTGTGCAATTTTAGCCCCGTCACATCTTCCAAAATGTTTTCTATTTGTGCACCAAGCTCCACAGCTTGCTTATTCTGACACAAGTTTAAACTGGAGTCCATGCAGCAGATATGGGATGTAAAATGCAAGTCTATATTTCGGATTGTGTTTGGGAGTAAACCAGAATGGGTCTTTCCCAAGGTTTTGAAGATACATCAACAGAGTTTTTTCCATTAATGACTCCTAGCAGTTCTTCATACTGTTTTTGGAGTCCTGCATGAGCTCATATCGTTCAGTATGTCTTCAGGCCAGATCCTGCAGGCCTTGTACACACGCGGAGGCAAAAGGGGAGCAATTTAAGCAAAGCTAATTAATCCTATAATTAATAACAGATCAGATGGCCATGATTTATGTTGTGATTTGCTTATTGTTTTGTTTTTTGTTATTTCCTTTTCATTCTAAAATGCTGAGCATTGGGAATTTAACAGAACGCGTCAGGGTTGAACAGCAAAGCAGAATTCTTTTCTATCTCTTGCTAAAATCAACTAGCACAAATGTGAAGGGAAGTAAATGTTTATCTCAGTGGTTACAAACAGTGCATTTTAACAAGTAAGGCGGTGACTCATCTGGCCCTTGTGCTGGCTCCAGAAACAGAGTCCAGGATCCCCAGTGGGGTTCAGGGGTCCCGGCCTGCTGCGCAGGCCTCCCAGTCCTTCCGGCTGCTCTGAGGTAGAGGAGCCAGATAGAAAACAGGTTGTTTTCCCCTTTCTCTGTTTTTCCTGTGGGTGTCAGCAGATCAGTCATTAATGTTTCTGTCCATGTTCATCAGTTGTATTTTGAGTTCTTTGAAGTTCGAGTCTGAGGTCATAAGTCTTAACAGTGATAACTTTCTCAGACGGTACACATGTACCAGACCCTGTTCGGTAGCTCGCTGCCCTGAACTGATTTGCATTTTCAGTCTCAGACTTCCACTTTTCTCATGAACATGTAGATTTCTGTCTACTGTGGGAATAATTCTCTAGGTATAAAATAAAAGTAAAAATAAATTTCAGAGAAAGAAAGAACATAAATACATTTACACACAGAGCCACACCTCTTAAACACACGTAAGGATAGGGTCTGTGGTATCAGGTATGTATTTGAGTACACATTAAATAATAACATTTCATAGGACTTCATTACTGGGCAGTCTTAGCTCTCTGTCTATACCTTTTATCCTCCTTCCCTTCTGCCTGTATCAAACTAACTTAATCTAGGTCCAGCATTTCATGAGTATCCATTTGATGTCAGGCATTATCCAAAAGAGCATGATACCTCACTAAGCTACCTTGTTGGCCTGTTCTATCCAAGGGCCCTGTTTGTTTCTGTTTCTACTCTGTCTTGTAGATGTCTTGAGCTTTTAGTGACTGGTGCTGTGAGGGTGTGACGGGCTGGGCTCCAGCTGGAGGGAGGGCATTGTAATGTCCATATCTGAAGATGTTTGTCCTGATGATACCATAAAGCAAGTGGTCCCCAAATGCCAGAGGTTACCTCTAGCCAAATGCTCAGAGACACCTGCAAAATGGCCTCAGCCGAAGGATGAATTGCTAGTGTGATCTTTTTATCTGTGCAGAGTCGCTCACTTTATAAAGTTACCTCAAAAGCGTGAGACTTAAAACCTTAAATTGCATAAAATAGTTATAATTAAGACAGCATCAGTACCTTCTTGAGTAAGCCCAAATAAAATAAAAGCAATTGGGGATATAGGAAGTATATATTTTAGTTGCTGGAAAGCTTGAGATCTTGGGAAAGATTGAGGGGCCTTTCCACTTCTGTCTGCTGCAGCCACATTTTGGTGTGACAAAGTCTCTGTTGAAGTGATTCCAATTGGCAATAAGCTTGACGGTATATTCAGTGTACATGTGTGATATAAGTACGCAGCTGTATACAGGAGTGTGTGTGTGTGTGTGTGTGTGTGTGTGTGTGTGTATGTGCATGTGCCTGTGTGTCTGCGAGTGTTTTCATTGCCAACTCTCCTACTCCTGTTCCACCAAGCAGCCCTGGCAGATTTCCTATCAGAATTCCACCTTGTGTCCCCAGACTCTGCCAGCACTTTTCTTTACCTTGATTAACTCTTTCAGGAGTCACTTAGAAAGACTTGGAAAGCCAGAGGACCATTAACAATGTCATTTTAAGTGATATTTTCTTATGAAAACAGATAAAAATGAATTTTCCATTTTCTTTTGCTGTCAGCTGCATATTGATTAGAATGGAGTAACAAAGTAGATTAATACAAAGCAATGGTATCTTTTTTAGTAAAAGCGACGAGTGTATACTTTAATACATTTTTCTTTCTGCAAATGAAAAAGATGCTTGTAGACAAGGCAGCTGGAAATCATGCATTTGTAAGGTCCTCCCTGGAGCAGCCTCTGTGGACAGAGGAAGGTGAAGAGGGGAGGGAAGATGAAAGAGGGAGAACATGACCGAGATGCACCATGAACGTGTGCTAGTTCTGAAGATAAATGTGATTATTAGGCATTGAAAACATGTACTAATAACACTTTAAAAAATAACAATAAAGGAGGACGACATTTGGCAGGCTGGGAAATAGTTATTTGTGAAGTCTAATTGTATGTGAGTGACAACTATATGGTGTAGTTTTCTTTATGTTCCAATGGTTTTGCAAAATACAGTATATACAAATTGAAGATAGCAGAATTTTCCCCTGGGAAGAACTGTTACACGTTTTCACATTACCACACAGCACTGGGGAGATTGTACCTCCTGAGGATAAAGCAGTAATCACAATGGCAGATGTCTACTTTTAGCGAAAGTTCCTTTATGTTAAACAAAATCCTCATTTGGATGAAGCTTCTACATAAGATGTTATTTCTGAATAATTTGTTTCCTTTTCACATGGTTAAATAGCTCTCCATTTGATACTCTACTAGAATTTATAAAAGTGAATGGAACTCATTGTGATAATTTTTGCTTATATCATTAAGGAAAGTATATATGTCATCAAAATTGAGCTAGCTTGTTCTAGGAAGGGCCAACATGTAAATATAATATCTTTTTGGAAAAAATACTAACATTTTAGTTGAAGCTCATGGCAATTTATATTATTAAAACTTTCTAAAACTTGGTATTTTTCTAACCATGTTCCTTAAAGAAAATAATATTAAAAATGACGATTGGATAGCATTCTTCCCTATTCTTAGAATATGTTTTCATTTTTCTGAAAATTGAGTTTATGTATTTCTTAAAAATAACTCAAAAGTAACTTATGGAGAAATTATTAAAATTAAAATATTTACTCAGATAAAAATGTATATTATTAATAAGGTCACTGATTTTATTTATTTTACTTATCCTACATAGATTATTCCTAATTTTTATGCATGCAATTTTCTTAAACCATGTAATGTTTTTCTGCATGAAAAAGGTGAAGAATATTTTATGTAATACTTTAAATAAAAGAATTCTGAGTAACTTGAGTTTATTTTTTCCTCTAAGTAGCAAATGAGTATTTGCATAAATGTTTTGTTTGACGCTTTCATGAACTGAAACATTTGCTCATCTCCAAAGAAAATGTTTTTTTTAAACCATAATAATTAACAAAGCAGGAGACATGATGTTTTAATATACCTGTTTACTAGCTCATATGACAGGATTCTTCTAAATTTTAATTTGGGTGACCAAGGGGGGTGCATTTCAGTGGAGTTTTTAATGTTATGAACATTGTTAATTTCAACTACATCTCATATACTTTGAGATGTTTCTGAATAATTTCCTGTGCATCTCATATGTTTTGAGAGAGGGCTTTATTAAGTGTTCTGAAGTCTTGGATCATGTGAACAGAAAACCAGAATTTGGAAAGATGACCACAAACCAGTGTGACTAAGAACTTGGGTTAAAGAGTCACACAGTACTCGATTCAGATCTTCATCTTTCCCGCTTTCCATGTGTGTCCATCTTGGCTTCTGTAGGTGCCAATTCTCTCGTTTATAAAGTTGAACACATATTATTTACCTCAAAATGTTATGGCAGTTAAATAATGTTTAGATGCTTGCATTACAGAAGGTGTCCCGCATGACAGCTAAGTGACTTATATTTCATCTACTAAGAACTGTACTATTTTTGCTTATAACATTAACAGTTGACATGAGCACTACTAATGTTACATTATATAACACCTTTATTACAGTGTGTGGAAGTAATTCACCTGTGTTCAGTTAGCACTGTAAGCTATGATGAGGAGGAAAAGGAGAAGGGATGGGCCCTGACTGGAGTTGTACAAGGCATGGCAAGGAGGAAGTTAATTACTGCAGACCTTTCCTTTGAATAGGAGAAAACACGTGTATGTCATGCTGCAGTCCATGCCATTGAGTCTATAAAGAGGATGTTTAAGACATTGATGTGTGAAGCTTAGTTTTCCTTAACAACTGACTTTTCTATTAATAGCAGAAAAATTTTCATACACCTTCAATGCACTTGGTTTAATCTCATAATACTTGCAGAAAAAAAAAGAAAAACAGTTCAATTTGCAGTGATGAAGAAGACTATCAAAATATCATGCAAAAAAATGACATAATGTCAAGTTAATACTTAGCATATAACACATTTTGTGCTTCTTGGAAGTGCTGACATTGCAGTAATTGTGTAGCGTTGTCCTATGTAGACCGCACACCTTTATGTGATCCATAAGATCTTTTCTTTGACCGTGTATCAATTTTCAATTCTCAATTTTGTTGTGTGCCATTGTTTCTCCTCACAAGTTTATTTGTGATTTCCATGAAGTACAGCTGTGGACAAATTCTTGCCGCTAGTAAGTTATCTGACAATCAGAACCATCAATATGATGACCCAATTCTGTGGACTATTTAAAGATCTTTTCACCAGATTAGCCATTCTCCATGTACACAGTAGAAAGACTTTCTCTAACTTTATTTCATGTTCTTTTGAAATAGGTGAATAGCTGCTGATCTTACCGTGTTTAGGAGTTTCAGATTTTATCATGAGAATAATTAATCTGTCCAACTTTATTTGTCCGTTTATGCCATAGCCTTGGGTTTCCCACATAGATGCCATTTCAGACATCCAAGGCATGTAAGAGTCTCATAAGGGAAACAAACTTTTACCTTATTAAAACAGTGTAATATCCACAAAATAAACAATGTTCCGTTCTTGGTTCACCAAGCAAGCACTTGTTTGCCCTCACTCGGTCCCCAGTGAACTGCAACTCATTAAACCCAGACACAATGGGACAGCAGACCCCCTCTCTAACAAGCAAAGGGTCACCTCGAGGAGAAGCATGGAACTGCTGCTCGGCTTCGTCTCCCACCAGAAACCCACTCTAATGAGCACATTCGGGCTGCTCAGGGCAGTCCTCTTGCACGCGCTGTGTACCCCGCAAGAACACCTGGGATTCTTCAGCTTTGCCATGTGTGGAGAGCAGCCCCAAAATAGGCCTGCTGAGACTTCCAGGATGGATTGCTAGGCTCTGTGAGTCACCTCTGAAACTTAAAGCTCTGCACTTTGTGATTTCTGTTTGCATCATTAGGATGAGGAATTTCAGCCAAGCTAACCACAATTACTTGTGGCTAATCTTAGCCAACATAAGAGCAAGGATTTTTCTCTTTCAGATTCTATACATATACACAAAGGGCAAATAAAAGGTTGGGTTAGATAACCCTCACAACTATACTCCTTACCAAAATATTTTAAAATAGAAACCTTTCTGTATAAATATAATGTCAAAAGTGCAAAAATATTTCTCAAATTGGCACCACTTTCTAAATCTACCTTTACATACAATGCTAGTAAAAGATCATTAGATCTGGCATATTAAGTGCACAGGTATCATGCTGAGTCTTTAAAACAGGGAGATAAATCGGCCCAGGAAGCACTCCTAGGTAGGCTGGCAATTCCATGAGACTGAAGCATGAACCCAAGTGGCCTCTACTGCATACAGAAACAAGATTTACAATGCAAAGGAAAGCTTTACCAGAGTGAACTCCGGTACCCACATCCTGTGTCCTCTCCTGTGACTTATGAATAAAGAGGCCAGTGCTGGAGCGGTCTGTGTGTTGGTAGTGTACACGCCCAGCGAGGTTAGAGGTAGAACCGGAAATAGCAGGTAGAACCTGGAAATAGCAAAAGGGTGATGGAATGACAAATACAGACACAATGATGGTTAGATGTGTGAAGCATTCTAACTGAAGGAGAAACACATACATTGTTATGTAATGTTAGGACTCAGACTGGTTTAAGGGTCACATTATGTTCAGTACAAAAGGAAGGCCGGGATAGTGAAATGGAAATGATGGCCTTGGTGCCATTGATTGATAACAGATCCAAAGGATATGTTAAAGCACACACACACACACCCCTGAATAAATTCAGCCTTATCTCTCAGATACCTGTGGCACAGGGAAAACAAACATGGTGCAAGGAAATTGCAGGAACTATTGGTCCTAATTGCTATCCATAGCTTCAGTTTGCCTAGGGAATCTCAGCACATTTTTCAAAGCTTAAAGTGTTTATGTCAGGTCTGTGGAATTACAATCTCTAATATCTCAAATGCATGTCCAGATGATAAATGGTGGCCTACATTTCTAACACTCTATTAGCCAGTGTTCTCAAACACTGTAGCAATATCGTGAGTCCTCACAATTTTTAAGCATACTGAATGTTAATATTAGCCTAAGTTTGTAGAAGGGAAAAGGCGGGACTTAAGTAAGTGAAAGCAGTTGTCCAAGCTGTGTATGCTGAGGTGAAAGATTCCTTGATTACGCTGGCAGATGCCATTTTATACACATGTTAACATCTACCCAAATTTATTGGTTCCTAGGTTGGAAAATGTTGTACTATAAGAAATCTCTAAAAAGGAAGCAGATTATTTTAAATGTATCTCACATATAAACATATTAATAGGTGTTTACTTCTCTAAGTCCCATGATGTGAAGATTTGGTCAGAAGTTGAATTACCTTAAGGCCAGACTGCTGAAATATTCACTGGGACAGGAGGTACTCTTATAGAAATGAAATTAGGAGATAAGACATACACCAAAATATCAAGCTCTCACCTCCTACAGAAGATAGGCTTTTCTTAAACTTTGAAAGGGCACAAAGGGCAGGGACTGGCTTAGTTCTCGGATATCTGAGGGCACTGACAGGAGACGGAAGCTAAGTCACCTGGAGCTGGCCCGCACTAGGTAGGCCAGATAGCTGTTAAATTTGAAAGAATTTTGTAAGCCAGATTTTCATTTGAGTAAAAATTAAATTATAACAATTTAAACTTAAATACCTAATATTGAAAGTAATAGGTCATCAAATTTTATCAATGACTAATTCTTCAATTAGTTTTTACTGTTATCTGTGCCAATGAGACAGTGTATATCATTTGCATCTGCATGGTGCAAATGTTATTCATAAATAGCATGCTGCTGTGCATTTCTTTCCAAGTACTTTCAGTAAATTTCTAAAATGATGGGTGAGAGTATGTTCATAAGAGATGTTAGCAAAGACCAAGGCTTGAGTCTTGGTTTTATTGTCTAGACCAGAGGTCAGCAAACTAGGATCTGTCTAGTGTCTGTTGTTATAAATAAGGTTTTATTAAAATACTTCATTCATTCAAAAACCTGCTGATGTTTCTTGGGATCTTTGCCTTGCTCATCTTGTGTGTACAGATGTATGGCTTTGTCCCTGTCCTGTTTCCCAGCTTTTCTCCTTACCCATTGGTGAAGTGTTTAAGACTGCTTTTGTGCTCCACTGGCAGGACTGAGTGGCTCTGGCAGGTACATTATGGCCCACAGAATTTGAAATGCTTACTATCTAGTTCATTATAGAAAAAACTATCCCAATCTTTTATCTAAATTTAGCAACATCAGTGTGCTGAACCAAAAAGAGGACTTTAGTTTGATGAATATAATCTAACTGAGGCTGAAAATAGATTAATAGTAGAAAATATGTCAGACTCCATGAGTTTTTTTGATAACAATTAGCTTATCACTTCACACCTAGGTCTACCAAAAAACAGTAAGTAACTATTGTCAAGGATCTGAGAAGGTGGCAAAGCTGGAATACTTGTGTGGAGTTGCCAAGAACGCAAAATGGTGTAGCTGCTGTGGCAAGGAGTATGGTGGCCCTTCACAAAATTAAAAACAGAGCTATCAGATGACCTAGCAACTCCACTTCTGAGTATGCTGTATGTTCAAAAGAATTCAGAATCTTGAGGGTATTTTTTTTTTTTTCCGAACCCAGGGATTGAACTCAGGTCCTTGCGCTTGCCAGGGAAGTGCTTATTCTACTGAGCCATCTCCCCGGCCCTATTGAGGAGATTTTTTATGTTCACACTCATGTTCCTCACAGCATTATTTACAATAGCCAAGAAACAGATGCAACCAAGAAAATCAGCAAAGGGATCTTGTGAGAATAAGCTGGTCATGTGCATTCTGTAATTTTTTTAAAAATGTATGTTTTTATTGGCTGTAAACTGTGACAGGTTGTAGCAGCAAACTGTAGAGTACACATACATGCAAATGTGGATACTTATGTGTGCCCACATGGAGCTGGTTTATTGTCAGCACATGAGTGGCAGCGCTGGGCTCTCACCCAGGAACTGACCTTCTCTGGTGGAAGGGCACTGGCTTGGGTTTGGCTGCCCAGGTAATAGCTATATGCCCAGGTAATGTAATGGTCAGCAGAAACCCCCTCCCTCCTGGCTATTTGGAGGCTTCTGAACAACTTAATAGTCTCAGTTTTTCCCTGTGCTAAATGAGGGACAGAATTGGTCATCTACAAGGTTATTTTCTGCTCTAAAAGCCTATGACCGTATCAAACTGTAGACCCCAAGAAAATAATATTACTTATTTTTTTATTTCTAAAAGTATCCAGTTTTGTTCTTTGTGCAGCTACTCTTGATCAAATTAAGTTAAAAAGCATTTTCTCAAAATGTTAGTGGATTCTTAAAGATCATAATAGCTAACGTTTTCTGTGTACTGTTCACTCCTTGCTTATATAATTTATTTTAATTCTGTGCAGTAGGTACACATGTTAATGCCACTTATTATGAAATAGCTGAGATCCCAGAGATCTTGCAGCCAGCAAAAGGCAATTGGGATTGGAATTTAAATCTGCACCCCTTCAGAGATCCTCTTCACCTCTGCACTGCTTCTTAAGAATCAAGCTCTTCCCTGAAATGCTAATCATGTAGCCTATACAAGGCTAGCAAGTGAAAGAACAAGGACTTCTTAACATCTGTCCCTCACAATCCTCGAAGTGTTACCATTTGCTATGGTTTGGATGTAGAATGTTCCCTAAAAGGCCCTGTGTTAGCATTCCCTAGAGGGTGCTATTGGAAGGAGGCAGACTCTTTAGAAGGTAGAGACTGGGGGCGGATTATTGGAGGGGCCTTGCTGGAGCCCAGTCTTTTCTCTTTGCTTCTCAGCTGATAAAAGAACAGTGTGCTCTGGCACCAATCCTGCTGTGATGTGCTGCTTTCACAGGGGCCCAAAGCAAGAGAAGTACTTGATCTTGGATTGCAATCTGCAGACATGGGAGCCAACACAAACCTTTCTTCTCTGTAACTCCCTCTGAGTCCAAAGTTTTAGTAGGAATCACAGTCATTTGCAGTTTTTCTAAAATCCAGATATCTGGGCCTTGCCCCAGAGTATTTAATCAGAAACCTAGAGCTGGGCCTGTGAGCTCATTTTTGTCTGAACTCTAATGGAACAGAATGTAAGAAGTGACCAAAAGCAGGGGCTTACAGATACGTTTAACTATACCCCAGTTAGAAAGCGTTTTACATGGTGGCCCAGCATTCATATATGTGTGTCCACAAGCATGTGAGTGTGTGCATAATTTCCTGCTCTAATGTAGTCTGTATTCTTAAAACACTGGTCAAGGTTCATGCATCGGTTTTATGACCTACTGATGAGTTGCAACTTGCAGTTCATAAAGTACTGATTTAAGAAATTTCTGCATGTACCACGTGTGTTCTTTTTTACCCTTACTTAAATGTTTCTATATCAATGAAGCAAAAAAAAAAAAAAAAAAGCAACTGTCATCCTTATATATTTCAGTGGTCTTTCTTGAGTAATATAAGCAACACTAGATTTACTCCTTGTCTTCCATTGTCCTAAAGGGAAAAGTTTTGCTTAGTGCTTCTGAAAGCTTTAAGTAATAACATCCATCTGTCTTACCCTCCACCAAAACGTTGGCCTTGGCAGCTCACTCTTGCCATATGAGTGCGCCCCTGCCTCGTTAGGCCTGGGAAAGCCCCCAGGCTCCCATCTGTCTGGCTGTGTCCTATTGGGCTCTACCTAGGATTCCCTTTGCCTTTGGCCCGGCTTGCTGGCACTCCTATTGTAGGCATGAATGTAAGTAATTTTCCAAGTGTAAGCTCAGGACTTCTTGTTCCTGAGATTATCTAGCAAAGGGGACTTCTGAATGAGTTCTTGGATTTAAATGAGAAGGGATTTTTTTTGCATTTTACAATTCCTCTATATTTCATTCAGAAGTAAAGATAGGAAGCTCTTTCGAAGTCTATTTATATGGGATGAGCTTGTAAGCCATAAATAGGAAATTCAGTTTGGTGACAGAGAGCTTTTTTTGGATAATCAGAAACAAACTCCTAATTTATGTGGCCAAGGGAGTCTGTCTTTTTTGCTGTTGTTCTTTCTCTTTTTATTCTTTATTTCAATTGCCTATTTTACATGCATTGACTAGGAGCTTACCATGTAATAGGTGCCAGGGTAAAAATGTCATAGGAAAGTGTCTACCCTGATACTTAGGGGATGATGATATAGTGGCGGTGGTGGGGAGAATCCAGTTAATCAACTATTATAATGTTATAATGAAAGAGGAATCTGATTCAGGTGCAGCAGCCAGCTTCGCTGGAGGTGGCATGACAGCTGTCTTCAAAGTTATGCAAAAATATAAAGAAGTCAAGGAATGGAAAAGTAGGGAATTTGCTTTTATTTGAGTCCTGGATAGTAGAGTCAGTGGTAGGCTCCTTATAATTTGTAGCACAAGCACAAAAAGCTGTGGGGCAAAGCACAACAGAGTGATGTGTTGGCTTCACCACGGCTGTGGGCCATTGGGGCTTGGTGCAACAGGGCCTTTGGAAGCATGTGCAAAGTGCAGCAGGATTCACAAGAGGTGATGCCCCGCTACCACTCTGAGCCTCACAGAGTACATGGACATGGGAGGGGAGTCTGGCCGCGTGCAATCAAGAAAAGGCTGGAGTGGCTGGAACTTGGAGAGCTGAGTTTTCTAAAGGGTGGACATTCCCATTCTTTGCTGCTCACGATAACAGGGCTTGTATTGGGGTGGTTCTAAATACCTTACACTGTTTTCTAGGGGTTCTGCATTTCAAGTGAAAGTTGAGATGTACCTATTTTCATCAACACAGCTCATATTTTCTTATTAATTCATATAGATTTTTTCCATAGATTCTTTCAGAATTCTTTCCCCAATTAGGTAGTGAGTCTAGTCTCAGTGTTTTTGTGTTGTGAATGTTTGTTTCTGTGTTCTTAGTTTTAGTAGCAAGTTTAAATGGTCTCAACAGGGGGCTTCTCCCTCGATGGCACTTTGAATCATTGTAAGTGTAGTTTATTACAGCATGTAAAGAATGCTACATCATTTTCAATGGCATTTGTGGAAATCAGCTTTTGCTTGACAGAAAGACTTTTAGAACTGTTTCTTAGGTTTTTTATTTCCTAGTTTTATGAGTGCAGGAAACCAATCAGGAGAAGTTTATTAACTTATTCATGATCAGTAGACAATAGAGACCATGTATCATAATTACAATGTAAAGAAGATTGTATACTAATACAAGAAAAACGTGGATAGAAAGATTATGTAATATTTAAAATCAAAATATGAAATATAGAAATAAAATTTATCAATGAAATAAGATTTTTCCTCATAATTTCTTCTTAAATTACATAATCAGGTTAGAATAATTTTCTTTGTAATAAATTACATAATTTTTTTATGTATTTAGTAGAAGGTCTATGAGATCTCACTCTGTAGATCAGGCTTTAATGATTCTCCTGTTTTCAGCCTCCCAAGCACTGGAATTTACAGGCACCGTGCCACCATGTCCAGTCTCAATCACTGCCTCAGCACGTCCCTGGGGCATGGCCAGCATGGCAGGCCAAGGATCGAACCCTTCTGTGCTTTACCTAAGCAGGTGCTTTAATCTGCCGAGCTATTTGGCCAGCCCTCACCACCTTCTAGGAGAAGCAGAATGAATTTTGGTATAAGAGAGATAAAGTGCAAACAGTTCTGGAAAATACAGTTGAATGTTAGTCTTTTATTTGTTTTTCTAGATACTATTTTCAAATACTTGTAGTTAGTTTATAGGTTTCCCTTGCCAACCCTAACCCTAACCTGAATATTGGAATTTATCATTTTTTATTCTTTCAAAGTTGGCCTGCTGCGATTGCTTCTTTAATAGATTCAGCCTTTGTTTCTTCAAATCAGAAAATGTTTACTTTTAAACAGCCCCTTTCAAAAGAGATTATTGGGCTTAAAAATTTTGAAATGCACTAAAGAAAGACTACTTCAAATAGTAATTGAAAACATGTAGGAATAACCCATCACTGGTATGTGTTTTATATTTCATATTCAACTTTTTCTTACTTTGAACTTTGGGCTAAATAAGCTATTCTTTGTGGATGGCATACTGCAGCGATTGATATATTGTGTCAACTGTGTGAATCTGTATATTGTGTGAATCTGCTGGGTGCAGCTCTCTCCGCCACCCTATTAGGGAGGGCCCACCTTGGAGTGTGATTGGTCCCACCCTGGGGTGCGATTAGTTCCACCCTAGGGCCTTGGGCTGCCCCAGAGTGACTCTGCACAAAAAGTGTATATAAAGAAGTTGAGGAAGGCTGCCTGCCCCACTTCCCTGGAGAAGTACCAGTCTTCGGAGGAGCTTATCTTCGCAGCCTTGCCACTGTGGAGGAGCTCCGAGCTGCAGCTGCTGCTCCTCTTCTGCTCTTCATTGTTTTCTGCTGCCATGAACTGCTGTCGTTAGCCTTGGAGCCAGTGGAGTATGAACTAAAACCTCCACAACGGTGAGCTAAATGAACCTTTCCTTCCTTCATTTTGAGTGTCCGGTATTTGTCCCAGCAATGGGTAAAAAGTAACTAAGACACATATTGTCCTTTTAAAAATGAAATACTTTTAGGAATAAAAACCTTGAATTTCATGATAATATTTATGTCATAGGAAATTCAGTTCTGAGGCTGGGCCACTCAGAAGGAGTAACTTACACAGTGAACTCACCTCAGTTATTACCAAGACACCATATGAGTACAGACCATGACTTCATGAAGGATACATATTCGAGTACTATTAGGTCTATTCCAAAAGCACAGCCAGTTAATTATAATTAGGATAAAAGACTAAAGCACAGTTAGTACCATTTGCAGGACTAATTTCCTGAAACATAGCCCTGCCCATTGTTTATGTATATGCTTAATACTTATTTGAATCCAGACTTCAGTCATTTTCTGTGTACTTAATCTTCAGGATCCCTGGTCCCAAAGTTAGCACCAGCACACTTCCAGTTACTGATGTTTCCTTGGCTGCTAATAGCATATTTCTCTTTTGCACAGTATTTCAACGTAAGTTATGGAAATGATTGAATTTTAGAAACTTCTAAAATCATCAATTCCTGGGCATGGTGGTATATGACTATAATCCCAGCACTCAGGAAACTGAGGCAGGAGAATCGCTGTGTGTTCAAGCTCAGCCTGGGTTACAAAGTGAACTCAAGGCCAGCCTGAACTGCTTAGTAAAACCCTGTCTAAAAATTACCAGTTTTCATGACTTGTGGCTCCAGTCAGCTCCAGTGTACTACAAGGTCATTAAGGTATTATGATTGGGGCCAGCCAGATAGCTCAGGGGACTAAAATGCCTACTTAGGCAGAGCGCAGTGACCGGGTTTCAATCCCAGGCTTGCCGTGCTGGCCCCACCCCCAGGGTGCACTAAGAGGGACACTGAGAGCAGGCATGGTGTGCGCCTGTAATCCCAACGCTTGGGTGACAGAAAACAGAAGAATCAGGAGTCCGATCTACATAGTGAGACCCTGTAGACCTTGTAGACCCTGTTTAAAAAAACCAACATATTACAATTGGGTTGGTAAGATAGCTCAGCAGACCAAAGCACCTGCTTAGGTGAGCGCGGGGACCGCAGATCGATCCCCTGCACCACATGCCTGCCACAGAGTCCAGGCGTAGTGGTGCATGCCTGTGATCCTATTGCTGAGGATACTGAAGGCAGGAGGATCACTATGAGTCCCAGCTGTGTAGTGAGAACCTATAACAACCAAATACATTTTAAAAAAAGATACTATGATTGTTGATTTATGGCAATAATATCAAGCTGAGGAAATGGGCTCAGACAAGAGGGGAATTAATATTTGTCGACCATCTAGTTAAGGTCACTCATCATGTTAATAATTTATAACCCATTTAGCCCTCAGAACAAAAAGTCTCATTCTAATTTAACGCACAACGCTCGCAGAACCAAATTTTACCAAACATCGTATTGCTATTTAGTGACAAAATCAGAATCACAGCCTAGGTTCCTGGCTCAGGGGTTTCTTCCTTTTGTTTATACCAGTTTCTTTTTTGAAGCAGTTTTCACACACCCTGTGATAGAATAGTAATCAGATTGGACACTATAAGACACAGCCCCAGATTATTACGCCTTTTATTTTTTGTCTTTTTTTTTTTTTTTTTTTTTTTTTTTTTTTTTTTTTTTTTTTTTTTTTTTTTTTTTTTTTTTTTTTTTTTTTTTTGTCTTTTTGAGACAGGGTCTCACTATGCAATTCAGGCTGGCCTTAAGCTCACTTTGTAACTCAGACTGGTCTCAAACTCACAACAATCTTCCTGCCTCAGCCTCCCAAGTGCTGGGATTACAGGCATGCGCCACCACGCCTGGCTATTATGCCTTTTAAAGCACTGTTTTCCACCAGTGAGATGGCCATGGATTTGAAAAATGCTAATATGTAAACAATCAGTAATTGTGACTCTGTTGGTCATATTTTAAAAATATGTAGAAATTTTAATTTTTCAATAATTAAAAGGTTATCTAAAAATAAATGTAAGTACAAGCAATAGAAAGGATATAATAAAGTTAATATTATCAGCATTTTCAATGTAGTACAGTAGCTATAATATTGAATAGTAAGAAACAATGAGGAGTAAAGAGCATGAAACTGCACAAAAATAATCCCTTTTTGGGGGGACTGGGGAGATAGTATACCCTTTCAGCGATCTAAGCACCTGCCTGGAAAGTGCAAGGACCTGAGTTCGATTCCTGGTACCACATGCTATGCCAGCCACACACCAAGATGGCCACTGAAACCGAGTGTGGTGGTGCACATCTGTAATCCCAGGCTTAGACAGGAGGATCACTCTGGGTCTGAGCTGTCTAGCGAGACCCTGTGCCAAGTAAATAAATAAATGTATAAAATTAAAAGATAATCCCTTTTTGAGAACTCAGGGCTGTTAGAATGGATGTCATGATATAAGGATGAGGCCTATGTTTACCAAAAGAATCTTTGAGGTGAGTTATTTACTTGAAATCAGTAACTTTTTAAAATTGTATATTGGTTTAGTTGGACATCAACAATAAATGCTAAAATGAAACAAGCTGATCCTCATGATGACCTATAGATTCTTGAAGTCATGTTGAAGATTAATGTGATATCATCATACAAAATTACACACAAAAGGCCTAATGCTATAAGAAAAGCCAAAGATTCTAGTTATAATCAAGGCATTTTGTTAACAATAGACTTGGGTTTAAAAGTGAAATATACACCTGTAGGAAGTTTCTACAGAAGAACATCATCAATTCAAATTATCTTATGTGACTTTTCAGACCAATATAAGTTTGTGATAATTTCTATTTAAATATTGTGATACTTTCAAATTAATGTTGAAATACTCTGTACACACACACACACACACACACACACACACACACGTTTAAATGAAGTCCTGGGCCTTGCACTTAGCTTGGTTAGGATCAAAATGTCCAGCACCACTAAGTTACAAACCTGGCTCCTTGTTTGCTCAGAGGAAACTATGCTCATTTCAAGACTGAAAAGTTCTTTCAGTTCTGAGTGTTAGAGGATTTTGGTAATGGAATTTATTGTACCCCTTACTTCATGATCTCCTGTTTTCCAAATTATCAAATTTCCATCATAATGAAATTTCCTCCTTCAAGAGTATGTCACCAGTGATGACATTGGGAGCAAACATCAAATATAGACAGATTTCCCTGCTTTCCGTCCACACTCTCCATGGAAGCCTCAGGAGGAGCATGGGACAGGCGCGGTCTACAGACTGGTCCCTGAGCAAGAAGGATATGCTCCCTTCTCTTCCACAGGGCTGAGACATAGGTTCACTAAAACAACATCAATGTGCAGGACCCCTTTGGCATATTGCCACTGGTGTGACATTCCAGGAAGATTCTAGTTATAATCAAGGCACTTTGTTAAAAAACAATAGACATGGGCTTAAAAGTGAAATACACACCTGTAGGAAGTTTCTACAGAAGAACATCATCAATTCAAATAACTAGATGGGACTTTGTCACTTTGTCTCACTCCTCGGCTTGCTGACAAAGGTGGGCATGCTGAGTGGGCCTTTCTTACTACTCAGAGAATTCCCGAAGGCCAATTCCCCAACACGGTGTAAAACCTGTCTCTATTACACTCCCCACTTGATAAAAACAACCCAATAAACCAAAAATTGTCTCATTATTTTCAAGTAAATAATTCTAGCAAAAAAGCAGTGTTGTGCAAAAGAGTTGAAAAACATGAGAACACAGATTTTACTGCATCTATTTATTTTAATATGTTTTAGTATCTTTTTCCATGGCATTGTTTCACTAATAATGTATGCTAATAGTATCTAATATATAAACAACTTAGCTTAGTGCTCTAATCCATAAGTGTCTTAATGGTTCTATTCTGTGGAATGTATTATAAGGAAGGCTCCTTGTCTATTTTAGTGAAGGACAGTTATTATCAGAAGTATAAGAAAATCTAATTAAAACACTTTGAACAACTCAACCCAGCTACCCATGACCAATTTGCAGCAGCTGAGTGGGGTGGGTGTGTTGAACATTGTATGGTTTATTCTACTGTTCCTCAGTGTAACTATTACTATTATGGCTTTTGAGTCCAAAGTACAGAAATGTAGGCCAAGAGAAACAAGTTCTGAGTTATTGTTCAGCTTTAACGTAACAAAATGTCTTGCCCCCACATTGCCTTGTCCTCTCGCGTTATCTACCCTCTGCCTTTTTTTTTTTTTTTTTTTTCTTTTGGAGACAGGGTCTCACTATGCAGTTCAGGCTGGCCTTAAGCTCACTTTGTAGCTCAGGCTGGTCTCGAACTCACAACAATCCTCCTGCCTCAGCCTCCCGAGTGCTGGGATTATAGGCCTGCGCCACCACGCCTGGCTCTGCCCTCTGCCTTATTCTTCACACTGTGAAAATATAGCAGAGACCAGCAGAAAGTTTATCTTTCTTTTCTTGAGAATGTCTTATGTATTTTTTGAGTATATAGTGATAGAAATTTCCAAAGCATAGAGATAAAAGGAAACATCTAAATCAATATCCAAATCACCAGAACCATTATTACTTTGTTAAAAGAGAGTACAAATTAGAATTAACACAGCAAAAAATTACTAGCGATACAGATTTTCACTCCACAAAGTAATATGAATTTCACAGTATTTGTTGTAATGCGTAGTGTTGTCTTCAAGGATCATTATTACTTAATGTGAGAGAAAAGCAGAGTGTAGTTTTGAGCATTTCTTGAAGTATCTTTTAATGTATTTGGTTGTTACAGGGTCTCAGTGCAGCTTGGACTCGTGCACAGGAATACAGGCTTGTGCCACTACACCTGGACTCTGGCTGGGTCAGCCCGCCCTGGGGGTGGAACTGGCACAGCGTGTGGTATCAGGGATTGAGCCACAGTCCCTGTGCTTGCCTACGCATATGCTTTAGTCTGCTGAGCTGTCTCATCAGCCCCCTTATTTAAGATTTTTTTTTTTTTTTTTTTGTGGAGATTGAACTCAGCCACAGTCCCTGTGTTTGCCAGGCAAGCACTTATTCTACTGAGCTAGCTCTCTGGGGCCAGGATTTTTTTGTTTTTCAAACTGGAGAAAAATTCTTGTTTCAGCAAATGAGAAGGCACAACAAATAGTTTTGAGAAGATTTGTGTAGGAAAATATGGGAAGAGACGGCCAATGCAGGATCTTGAACCTAACCACACTGTGTTTAAGTCCCTGCTATAACTCTTGTGTCTCTGTCACCTGAGATGAGGGGATTAACTGTCTTTGTCCCAATTCCCTCATCTTTAAAGTGGGTACAATAGTACTTACCACTGAGCCGTTTATTTTTTAAAATTTTATTTATTCATCTTTGGTACCAGGAACCAAACTCAGGACCTTGTGCTTGCCAGGCTGGTGCTATGCCACTGAGCTACATCCTCTCCCATCACTGAGTCATTTTAAGCATGAACTACGTTGATAAAAGTGAACTGATTTACTTGGTAACCCATCAATAAATATTAGCTATTATACAGTAAACTATTTTGAAAATATTCTTTCATGGCCAACTACATGCAATCAAAGAATATATAGTTCACATCAGACCATTATAATAAATAAATATTTGATATTGTAATTAAACAGATGCCCACCCAGATGACTATTGACATTGTATAGTTGTAATATTGGCATATTGGCTTATGGGCTTACATATAATGTCACATGCACTTGGTGGAGAGGACTTGTATTAACTTTGTCACCAATTCTCTGACGTGAATGCCAAAGTTTTATTCTCATTTGGAAATATACCACAGGTATGGTATGAAATATATGTCAGATACTTTCCTCTTGGAAAAAGCTGGAGTAAGTTTTTACTTGGAATACTTTCTAGTGTGACTTATTTATGATTTTTAATGCTTTACTGGCCAAAAATTCAAGTAAAACATTTAAATCCTAGCAAAACAAAAAAGCTACACCTTAAAATAACCTAATAAAACATATAATCATAGTAGCATTCTGTTTCTAAATTTGAAATTAGCTATATGTAACAACATTTCATATTTTCCAGCACTAAATAGGCAGTGGTCCTTTTTTTTTTTTAGATAAATGAAAAATATAGAGAAAGATAATTTTAGTCCTGATTCCAGAATTGAACATGTATGTTGCAGTACTTTAAGATTTAAAATGACAATTTTAATATGCAGTGTGAGTAGATGAAAGAATAGCACATTGCTCTCTTTAGTCAAAGTCTTGCATGTCCTTATCATATTCCTGTCTTCAGTGGAGGCCAAGAAAATCAGCTTTCTGGCTTGCATTTAAGAAAGTGGCCCTCACGTCATTCGATCCTGGGGATGAGCCTTGTCTGTAAAATACCTGCCATAATGACCACCAGCCCCTCGCAGCTGTTGCACCCTGACTCTGGTGCCGTGTACAGTTCTCGTCACTTCACAGAGGTTTGTCCTAGTCTGGGAGGTCGCAACTGTAGTGCATCGAGGAAGCAGAGCTCAAAGAGCCCTTTCCAGGAGCCCACGATGCCACTGCCACTGTGCACTAGAGCTGGTTTTGAACTTGCACTTCCTGTCTTCCCCATGTTAGCTGTTAACCATTTGTAGTGTACACGGTAAGTGTTTAGTAAGCAGTAACTAGTTCAGATCATCTTTTAATTGTCAGAGCTTAGGGGATAAGGAAGGGGGAGGTGAGCAGGGCCAGGAGCGACCCTCAGAGACCAGACAGGAAGGACTTGGGAGTCAGGTTGAAGAGCAAGGCTTCCTCTTAAAGCACTGTGTTGGGATCACCCAAGTACAACCACTGTTGGGGAAAGCCTGCTCAGTGGCTGAGATGTAAGCGTGGCCAGAGGAGAAGGGAGCTACGTCTCGCTTTGCTGGTGGATTATTTTTATCATCATGTACTAATTACATGTATCTCTGTGGTACTGTATGCTATTTTCACAAACATGTACATGGTGCAGTAATCAAAGTGTCAGCCAGGGAGATGGCTCAGTAGAATAAGTGCCTGCCTGGCAAGCGCAGGGTCCTGAGTTTAATCCTCAGCACTGCAAAACAAATGAACAAAGTGTTCAGCATATTCTTATTATACATTATCTTTGTTTGTAGTAAGAACATCCTCAGATCCTCTCTGCTAAGTATCTTGAAGCTATTAGTAGCAGTTCATGTTTAAAATGTTTCCTTTGACCAACTCTACATGGTAATGTCTGTATTAATGTATTCTGGGTAACTACATGGAGGACAGCAGTGTGCAATACAAAAACCACGGTTGAATACCTTTCATCTTGTTCTTCTAAATATGTACCATTTCTAATGTCTTATCAGTTATTATTATACTCTTTTTAAAGTAAATTCAAAAGTATAAAGTAAAAAGGGCAAAAAAAGAGAAACATTTAATATCGCATTGTGAACCATAGTCACCCTACTGTGCCATCTGATGGCATGACATCAGAACCCATTCCTCCTAGCTGATTGTAACTTAGTGGCCCCTGATCAACACCCTCTCCACCCTCCCCTGCTTTGGGGAGCCACCCCTCTGTTCTAGAATGAGATCAGCTTCTTCAGAGTCTACATATGAGTGAGCTCATGCAGTATTTGTCTTTCTGTGCCTGGCTTATTTCACTTATATTGTTTTATTTTTTAAACATTTTTTAAAAAACATGGATAGGAAGAAGAGTTCAAGAGTCAGTCTGGAAAAGGCTAGTCAGGGAAGTAAAAGGATAAACAAGGACAAATGTTTTTCTAGATTCCAGGACAGAACACTTGAAGATGTGGGAGTGGCAAGAAACATCTAATCTTGCAGGGAAATTAAAAGAATGAAACACTATACTTCAGGTCTATGAATTTAGAGATTACTGAAATTATCTTGGCAGTGGTAATTTCAGAAGTATAGATGAAATAGAGGTGAACTTTGAGGGACTGAGGGATAGACAGGAAAGTGGGGAAGAGGAAGCACAAACAGCTTTTCCTGGGTGGGATACCATTGAGAAGGGAAGGAGTAAGGAGAGATCACAGGTAGGTTCTTTATAAGCATGGATCAAATTTGAAAGTGTTTGCATGGTGTTAAAAAGACAGTGTAGATAAGGGGAAGCTGATGATATAGGAAATGGAAGACCTAACTGACAATGTAAGATCTTGAGTAAAGGAGAGCAAATGTGATCTAAAAGAACAGGAGACACCAATCTTTTCTTTCTGAGTTTCTCCCTGCCTTGCAGCCTGCTACCTGGCAGCTCTGTCCCTGCCTTTGCTTCATTATAAATAAACATCTGCTTTGCAGTGCTTTCTGACCTCCTCATTCTTTGTGGGACCTGGCTTCCCTATTTTTAGCCAGAGGCTTTCAGCTTCTTGCCAGTCTCACTGTACTTCTTCATTCTGCACTGGAGCAGAGGGTCTTCTCCTGGGAGATCTGGAGCTCCCCAGGTCCCCACCTGATGCTGCAACACAGTGTGCTCTAAATTCTAGATTGGAACTACAGCAGGAGTTGGCCAGGGCTTGGATAGGGCAGTGGATGATGGCCTTTGAGAAAAAAAAGAGGTGGTTTGAGCACTTGAAATCTTAGTGAGCTTAAAGATAGGACCTATCAGGAACAATGGAGTGAGACTGTGCAAGACAAAGATCTGTGGTCAGAAAGTCATAAGGCTGTTCCAGGTGAAGGGGACCCGGGTGTGACCTGAGAATGTGGTGCCTGAAAAGGAACCAAGGTAGAAGCTGTGGGGCAGGGTGGGGCAGAGCTCAGAGTTCAGGTGTCTCGGGACAATTTAGGTCTGCAGCATAATATACTAAAATTCCTTTTGAAGTGAATTCTTCACTCATCCAAAACTCAGCTAAAGCATTGGTGGGATCTGTGGGGTGATAGTTCCCTTGGATCTGGTGTGTTCTTTCATCAGCAGTTCAGTGTGCAGAAATATTCATGCATGGTCATTTTCTGTTGGGCAGGTTACCTAGCAAAACATAAACCTCAAGATGTACCCTGGCCCAAACAAGACAGAAGTGGAGGAGACGGTGCTTTGGCCCTAGAGCCATGCAGATTGTCCATAGGAATTTTCTTTTCTTTCCTTTTATTTTTTTGAAGATAATAAGATTCAATATAATCTAGATAAATTATATCTGGCTGTTTTCTTTTAATTTGTTGTTTTCTTTTTAATTTTTTAAATTTATTTTGTTTTTTTGAAATAGGGTCCTGCTATGCAGTTCAGGCAGGCCATGAGTTCACTTTGTAACTCACAATGATCTTCCTGCCTCCATTTCTCTTTTTTTTTTATCATACCATGTCTTTTAAATGGATTGTAAGTCAAATATACAGTATAAATCTTAAAACAAAAATTAAGAGTAAGCTATATTCAGAAAATTAAATAATAATTGAAAATTAAATGTTTCAAAACAATTGAACTAAGAAAAAGTTTTTATGATAGTAAAGAAGTACTAAGAATAAAACATAAGCTAAATACTGGAATGGTGAATAAATGACCAGCACTTCTAACAGTTTGGGGATAGTAGTCGTGGACATGGATAACATCCATAACACTTACTGGTGGTGTCACTTGTGGGACTGAGTTACTGCTATTTCCTTGATACTCTTTTTATTTTTGAAAAAGAATTTTAAAAAAGTGAAAAACAAAACAATAACATTAGAAATGATAAAGAATTTCACTAAGTAGCCGGGCGTGGTGGCGCATGCCTATAATCCCAGCACTCGGGAGGCTGAAGCAGGAGGATTGTTGTGAGTTCGAGACCAGCCTGAGCGACAAAGTGAGCTTAAGGCCAGCCTGAACTGCATAGTGAGACCCTGTCTCAAAAAGACAAAAAAAATAAAAAATAAAGAATTTCACTAAGTAAAATGATAATTCAACAGTGGTTGTTATATTGCATATTGTTGTCTTCAGATTACTTGTTCACATTACCAGAGATAAGCACACATAATTGATCAAAAATTATAAAAAGTTAAAAAGGAGAGAAAAAAATTAAGCATTAACTCTTCCTTTTAATAGACCAGCAGAGGGGACAGGGAAATGGCTCAGTAAAATTAGCGCTTCCCAGGCAAACGCAAGAGTATGAGTTCAATCCCTGATTCCGGCAAAAAAAAAAAAAAAAAAAAAAAAAAGCAGAAATCAGCAGTATAATGATCTAATTACAAGAGCAGAAGACATCTCCAAAGGATATTCATACTTAGAAACGCATGAAGGATTACTTAGTGATGCGTTAGACCCCTGTCAAACTCAGAGATGAAGGAATTCTGTCTAAGGACAGATAAAAGAGGGTTCTGGCCTACAAGAAGAGAGGAAGATGCTTACTAAGTGAGACAAGAATGTTTGTTGGCCCCGAGATCAACGGAGCCAAAGCGGAGTGTTTTGTCTTCCCCTCAGAACAAGCTTGTCTTTTATTTAAAAGTTTTTTAAAAAAATTTAAAGAGTACAAATTAGGATTAAAACAGAAAAAAATTACAAGTGATACAGAATTTCAGTTAACAGAATAATTTGAATTTCACAGTATTTGTTGTAATACATGGTGTTGTCTTCATATTACCAGATATAAGCATGTAAAATTCAAAGAAAGAAATATATAAGAAATTAAGAAGAGAAAAAGTACAAACGGGAAAAAGACAAAACAAATTAAGCATTAGCTGCTCCTTTTCTATAGACGAGCAGAAATGCACAGTACAATTGTCCAAACCATCCTGCTTATATACATAATCTCTTTTCCCCACTCCCTCTCCTGTCCTCCTCAACTCAGTATTTCTTCCTTTTTGAATAAATTAATTCCCTTTCCCCAGTATTTATTGCACCCTTCAGATTCCATTTTTGCTTAGTGTTTCTGTTTTACTATTTAAATCTTTGATTGCTTTTGACTGTAGCTTTGTGTGTGGTAATAGGCATGTCTAATTTTAGCCTTGGGCATGTGGAAAGATAGTTTTTCCAGCACCACCTATTAAAGAGGCTATTTTTCTTCCAGGGAGCATGTTTGGTCCATTAGCCAAAGATAAAGTAGCCGAGTGTGTTTGCAGTTGTGTGTGCATCTTCTAATCTGTTTCATTGATCTTCATGTCTGTCTCTATGCAAGTACCATGTTGATTTTATCACAATGCTTTATAGAATAATTTTCAAGTATTTTGATACCTCCTGACCTTCCTTTGTTTTCCAGGATTACTTTTGATATTCTGTGTCTCTTCTGGTTCGAAATAAATTTGAGGAAAGCTTTTTCTAGCTCTGTGAGGTATACTAAACATACTTTAATTGGAACTGAATCTGTGTAACAATTTTGGGAGTATGGCCATTTTCACAATGTTGGTTCTTTCTATCCAGGAGCATGGAATATTTTTCCATTTTCTCAAATCCTCTTCAATCTCTTTTCTCAGAGTAGTATAATGTTCACTGTATAAATCTTTTATGTCACTTATGAGATTTATTCCTAAATATTTCATTTTTGGGGGGTATGATTTTGAAAGGCAGGGTTTCCCTAATTTCTCTCAGTGTATTCATTGTTTGTGTACAAAAAAATGCTACTGATTTTTGGGTGCTGACTTTGTATCCTGTGATTTTGCTGAATTTTGTGGTTAAATTTATAAGACTCTTGGAATTTTTGGGGTCCTCTATGTAGACTATGTCACCTGCAAGTAATGATAATTTCACTTCTTTTCCATCTTTATTACTTTTATTTCTCTCTCTTGTCTAATTGCTCTGTTTGGCTACTGTTTCCAGAACTCTATTGAATAAGAGTGCAGACAGTGGACAGCCTTGTCTTCTTCCTTATTTTAAAGTGAAGGCCTTCATTCTTTGCCCATTTAGTAGGATGTTGGCTGTTGGTTTCTCATAGATGGTTTTTATCAGGTTGAGATATAGACCAACTATTCCAATTCTCTACACCGTTTTCTTATGAATAAGTGTTTGACTTTGTCAAAAGCTTTTTCTGCATCTATTGAGATGATCATGTGGTGTTTGTTCTTGGATCTATTGATGTGGTGCATTACATTTGCAGATTTGCATAAGTTGAGCCAACCTTGCATTCCTGGAATGAATCCCACTTGGTCACGATGTATAATCTTCTCGATGATTTGCTGTATTTTGTTTGCTAGTATTTTATTGTGCACTTTTGCATCTATATTCATTAGAGAAATTGTCCTGTAGTCCTCTCTTGTAGTTTGATCTTCCTCTGGTTTTGGAATCAGAGTAATACTTGCCTCCAGAAATGAGTTTGAGAGAATTGCTTCCCTTTCAATTTCGTTGATGAGTTTGAGAAAAGTTGGCATTAAATCTTCTGTAAATTTCTGTTTCTTTTGGTTTGTAAATTAAACTCATTTACATTCATGGTTACAACTGATATATATTGGCTTGTCTTTTGCATGTTATTTTCCTGCTAGTACTTCTGCAATTAGTCTTTTTATGTTATTTGTGCTGTCTCCCACTGCTTCATTGACACCTATTATTCTTATTTTTGTTTACATCATCTTGTAGCTGCTGAATTTTTATTTCTTGGTTCCTTGTTAGTTTTAAGAGCTCTTTTATTTCATGTTCATTAGCTGCAACACTGTCTTTCTAGGTATGAAAGTTTATCTTCAGTTGCATTGAAGCTATTTTGCCAGCTTTCAATAGAGTTCTTGATTTCCTAGATGTCTTTTTGAATCTGTTTCATACATTCTAATTCTCTCCTGTATTGTTTGTTCAGTGTTTTCATCATTTTACTAGTCTCTTATTTTTTCTATACATGTTTTCTTTAGCTGTGCTGAGCAATTCTTTTACGATCATTGTCCTTTCTTTTTCAACCTGAGAGATTATTTTTTTATCTCTTGTCTATCCTGATGGACTTATTTCTTTCTTTCAGTTGCTATCATTTCAGAGATTTCAGATCTGTGATTTCCAAGTTCTTGTATGTCTCTGTCTCCTAGGTTTGTTCTGGGTGGGCTAGAGGATTGAGATTACCTTTTTCTCCTGCATTTTGAAGCTCCCAGTAATCACCCAGACAGAGTTCTGCGGGCTGCCTAGAGTCCACAAAAATTCTTAAATGGCTCCAGGAAAGCTCCACACCTGCTCATGCTGAGCCCATAGATCGCAGCTCTCCTGCATCCCACAGGCCCTTTAGAGTCCTCTTAAGTTCTTAAAAGTTTGGACTGGTACCAGCAGAGGTGCCACATTTGTGGAGCTGTGGGCTAAGGAAGGTCAGAGTTCACAGAATCCTGAAGGCTGCCCAGAATCCACTGAAGCACTTCAATGGCGGTCATACTTTTTCCTGCTTTCTCAGAACTGATAGTGAATCCCAGGATTCTCATCCGCTGTATTTAGACACTGGAAATCAGTTTTCCTTATTTCTCTGATATCCTCGTGGTTCCTGTATATGTCTCCAAAGTCACTCTCACCTCTTAATGTATCCTTTATCAGACCTCCAACAGACCCTTTGCTGCTGAAAGTTATAGTAGGTAGAGTGTGCATGGCCATCGAGCCTTCGAGAATCTACCAGATGGGTGAATTCCTTGGAATTTCTGAGATTGCCCTGGGTGTGCTTCTGGACGTTGGGTTATGAGATGCAATTCTCATAAGAATTTATCCCATTTTGACTCTAAATGTGATTCTAAATTTAAAATGCAACACAATTACCCACCAATTTAAAAAGCAAACCAGAAAAATGGGACTTTGTTTTAGCAATTAGAAACTTGTAAAATTGAAACAGTCCTAGTCCCTACACACACACATACACACACACACACACATGCATGTGCACACACACACATGCACATACACACATGCATGTGCACACACATGCACACACATGCATGTGCACACACACACACACACACAAATGCATATTCATATACTTAAACTTCTTGAAATTTCCATTTAAACACAAGTGGTCTACCTTCTACTTTCATGTCATATTTTTAAAGATATCACATAGTAAAAAAACATACAATACTTGTCTTTCTGAGAGTGGCTTATGTTGTTTAACATGATGTCTCCCATTCTATCCATTTTACTACTAGTGAAATTATTTTGTTATTAATGGCTAATACTCTATTATATCTATATATGCCACTTTTTCTTTAAATAGTCATCTGATGATGGAAACCTACGCTGGTTCCATATCTCAACTGTTGTCAATTTTACCCCTTTAAACATAGGTATGTAGGTATTCCTGTATTGTGCTGATTTTAATTCTAAAATGCATTTTTCTAAATGAATACACGGTTCAATATACAAAGTTGGCAAATTGACAGGTTGAGATGTGGACAGTAGTAGTTTGAAGAAAGTAGGCAAAAAGCCCAGACCACAAAAGCGAAGACTGGGCAAATTTCCAAGATACCAGAAGCAATACCCAAGTGAGAAATCAAATAAGTGAATAGAAATCAAGAAGCTATGGGAATCTAGAAGCAGAGTAAAATCAGTTACATTACCTGAATGCAAGAACTGGCCCTAATATTTACTGGTTGATTGTTGATTATCTAGATCAATAATTTTTAATTATTTACTGATTTATCATCTAGCTTGTCCTCTCATTTTTATATTTGTGATGATAGTATCTATTTAACAGTAAGTGACTAGAGACTCCCATGAACTGTGTGCGAAAACTCAGTCCGGTAAAATGAGAGAGGCTAATTTTAAATCTATTTCTATTCTCACAAATTTAGGATTAAAGAGGAAAGAGTTCTGTTCAGAAAGGAAAGTTTGTTGTTGGTATTGAATCAAAAGGATGCTGGCAAGAACTGCTTTGTGTAAACTCTGTCTTTTGGACAGAGAAAACTGAATATTCAGTTTCCTGTGTAAAGACCCATCGTTCTTGCTTGCCTGCCTGCCTGCCTGCCTGCCTTTCTCTCTCATTCCTTTTCTGTTAGCTTTTTCTCCCTTTTTCCTATCCTTTCTTCCATCATTTTCATCTCTCTTATTTTCTTCCTTTTTAAAATTATTTCCACCCTATTTCTTTGTTAGATGAACTCAGACATCAGGAATATGTAACCAATTTTATGTATGAAGGTCCTAGACAAGATCTTGCCAAGTGTGAGTTTTAGGGGTCAGATGAATAGAAGATTTAAAAAAGAATGCATTGTTCAAAACTGTGTTATTAGATATAACTTTGGGGTTTAAAAGTGGTAGCATATATGCTCTTAAAATAATTTCCTTTGCTGGGTGTATGGCACATACCCATAATCCCAACACTAGGAAAGTTGAGGTACAGGACCACTACAAGTTCAACACAAGCCTGGACTCTGTAGCAAGAACCTCTGTCAGGAAAAAAAAAGTAAAACACCCAAATTGCAATTTCTTTTGTATTCATTAGTTCTTTATGGCATCCACATTGAATATATAATCTTATGAAACATAAGTCTTACAAACAGGTTATTGTTGTAGTTTTTTGGCAATTAAGTATTTAAAACAGGCTAATTGATTAATGTTAAACAAATGGCAAGTTTAACCATATTCATGCAATAAATGATGTAGTTGTTACAGGTTGTGTTTAAGAAGTGTTTTAGTAATAGGGAGAATTATCATGATTACTGAGTAAAACAACCATGGGAAAATTAGACAGAAGAAAATTCTGGAAAGAAATGAATTCACAGTGGTAGTAGTTGCTGTCCATGGCAGGATGAATAGGTGCTTTTTATTCTTTCTACTTTTGTGTGGTTTTTATGTTTATTTTCTACTGGTATCATTTTTATATTTGCAAATATAAAGCCAGCATTAGTTTCTGGGACAAAATTCTTGATAGTATTTTTTTCTCAGAGCTATATGTAATTACACAAAATAGCAGTGTAGTTAATAGTAAAACAAATTCATTTTGTGCATTGTAATGTGAATTAGGCTTTTCAGAAGTATATAGAAACACTTATATGGATGCATAGGTGTCCCACACATGTAATATGTCTTAGCATTAGCAATTCCACATTAATGGGTCGTAACTTTGCTTAATAATAATTACCTGGGAAGAATGAAACGTAAATTGTTGAGGAAAAATGTTCAATCCCTTTCATTATGCAAACGCATATTCTGTGGACTGGACCTGAGCATTTACATATATCAGAAGGGCTCTGTAAGAATTAATCATTAATTGGTAGATTGTCACCCTGACTATCTATGCTACCTGTGAATTAAGAAACTGCACTGATGATAGCAAAGTGAGATACTAGGGCCGTGTTTGGAATCCCTGTCATACTATTTTCCTTCTTTTTTTTCCTCTTACCAGTCTTTATTTATTTTTTATTCTATAGAGGAAAAACACCTAAAGCAAATAATATGAACAAAGACAAAAATAAAGCAACGTGAAACAATGAAAACGGTACAGAATTTCAAATGAAGAACACAAAATTAACAATGGTTGTTATACTACACATTGTTATCATCAAATTTGTTGCTCAGGTCATCAGTTATAGGCATGCATGACTGATCAAACAATTAACCATTAACTCTTCCTTTAACTAAAAATAACAGTGGTCTCTTCAGATTTTAAAGAAGGGGAATAGGAAATGGTTTTGGTATACATAAGACCGCAGGATTACAGTAGAAAATATGAGAGTGATTTGTCCCATTCATCAGGAAAATTCATGGCCACTTGGCTATTAAAGTTATCTAGTACAAAATTTTTAAAAATGACACAGAATTTCAAAGCAAGAATAGGAAATTCATACTGTTTTTTCTAAAAGCATACTGCTTCTAATGTCATATCAATTACTGCTATACTCTCAAGTAAATGTTTGAAAAAAGATAATAAATGAAAAAGAGAGACAAGAAAAGAAATGCCATAGGAATGTCCTGCTACAATGTTGTATATGGTAAGAGTTCTAAATTTCCGTGTAAAAATTTATAATTGTTTATTTCTATTTTTTTACTATTTTTATTCTTTTTATTTTTTTTCACATTCTGTACAGATTTAAAGTTCAACATATCAATGATTTACAGAAAATCCCTGATCCATGTTATGTTTAAGGCATTTGATATCAGACAGATACTGATGTTAAGCTCAACAGCCTATGTTATAAGGTAATAATATCATTAAGCTTCTCTTCTGGATGGTTAACAACTTATGTTTGCATACCAAAAAATTAGAGAGAAAGAAGGACTACAAGGATAGCTAACGTTTTGACCCTAGCTTTTCAAGGTCAGTGAGGACTCAGGATATAAGGGAACCTGTACTGTAACAACCTGTGACTCAGTGGTGTCCCAATTTTTCTGATCAAGGAGATTATAGGGCCACAGAGGAAAGTGATTGACTATGTAGAGTGTGCCTAAAGAGAGTCACATGAAAAGAAATCATTCTCTCAGGCTTTCACAGAGAGCAAATTGGTCAACCAATAGCAATGACTCATCCACATGGCTGACACTGACAAAAGCTCTACAAACTGCTTTACAGGGTTTAAGGGTAAGTCCTGAGAGGATTTGACTGACCTAGTCAGATGCAAAAGTTACATTTTTTATTATATAGGTCTTGCTTTATCTTGGTCTTAACCATCCAGCAGAAAAGTATAAAAAACAAGGTATAAAAAGTAAAGCCATACTAATATGCTGAGTTGTAAAAGGCTCAAGTTGTTGACTTGCCAGTCATGTGGATAACCCACTACTATTATAGACTACTGGACTATATTGGATTACTCTGCTGAATTCATGCACCTTAAATATATGAATGGCAATGGAATATACATCTTTGACAAAAGTAAACAAAAAAGAGGGATATAAATGAAGGACCATTTTGTACTAAAAAATGTATATCTGTATATACAAAATAGTATAGATATACAGCTATTTTTTTTAGTACAATGAGAAGAAAGTTTTGAGCTAATAGTATTTAGACAAGGTATCATAACTGCATCTTATACTATGAACAACTACTACAGACAGCAATATGCAATGTATCAATTATTGTAACTGTACTAACCTTCTTTGAAATTATCTTATTGCTATTTCTTTCTCAATAAAATTATGAAAAATAAAGAATTAATCAGTGGGAGTGAACTTTTCTTGGAGATGATCTGATGATTTGTAACTCTACCCACTGATATCTGTGGAAGGTTGGCCTCTTTGTGTAAATATGCTGATGGGACTGCAGCTAATTAAAATTCTGGATAATCATTGACAGATGCTAACAAATATCAATGGCCCTTATCCAACTCACTTTCCCAGGAGTGCCCGGGTGTATTGTGACCCACAGCAGGACATGGAAGAAACTGAACATAACCTTGCTGAAAGCCTACGTAATTTTTTGTTGTTGTTGTTTTTTATTGAAGTACAAATATCAATGAGACAGTTTTAAGACACTTTAATAGGATAGATTCAATAAATTAATACATTGCAAACTGTTTTCATAATGTTTTGGTATCGTACAACGTGCATACATGATATTATACTTACAGACATTATAGCAGCTGTCTCTTATCAGTAAATTAAGAGAGTGTGGCTGTTTACATTATCTTATTTTTTATACCTGAATTACATCAAAGATTCAGTAACTAATAGTTTTTACCTTGTTATTTTCCTGGTGGTAGTCCATAGTACTAGAAGCTGACATATATCCTGTCCAACCACCATTAGTGCAAATCTTGCCTCTCATAGGATTATGTGGAAGCACAGCGTTATCTATCCCAACTGTACTGTCCATACACATACATCATGATTCTTCCTTTCTACACCCCTTCCTTTGTCTACACCTGTCAAAGGTGGGCACTCCATTGTCATTCAACTAATTTAGGTGCCTGAACTCGACGACACATTCCAACACTGTCCAGCATTCCACAACAATAGTGAATTATCTGAAGAAGTTGTTGACCATAGCCATTTATCGCTCAACTTATTATTATGGCCCTGTGGTGTATACCTCATTTTTATACTCTTCTGCTGGATGGTTAAGACCTAGATAGAGCAAGATCTATATACCAACACATGTACTTTTAGTTTCTTATGAGGTCAGTGAAGTTCCCTCAGGGTTTATCTTGTCCTGTACCTTATTCTGTAGATCCTTTGTCTGTGTCATCCATGTGGATGAGTCACGGCCAATGCTTGACCAGTTTGCTCTCTGTGAGAGCCTAAGAGAACGTTTTCTCTCCATGTGACTCTCCCCAGGCACACTGTAGAACTTCGATCTCTTTCTTCTGTGGTGCCATATTCTCCTTGTTCAGAAAATTTGGAGCTCAACTGAGTTTCATCATGTTGCCATAAAGCCTATGTAATTTGAAGACTAGTTACCTAGATAAATTTTTTCAGAAGCTCTAGGAAAGATTTAAATACATTGAATGGTCACTGCTAATTGAGAAAAGGTGAATAGATTATTTCATAAACATCTAGGAGAGTCAAAAAGGACTCGAGAATGTTCTGGAAGAATTGTATGTTATTATCAACAATTGCTAATGGGGTAGAGAATGATAGTCAAAGTAGAGCCAAATATTATTTTCTTATTCAACAAAAAATAAAATTTTATGAGCTATTAAAATGATTTTGGACTCGGGAGGCCGAGGCAGGAGGATTGTTGTGAGTTCGAGACCAGCCTGAGCTACAAAGTGAGCTTAAGGCTAGCCTGAACTGCATAGTGAGACCCTGTCTCAAAAAGACAAAAAAAAAAATAAAATAAAATAAAAATAAAATAAAATGATTTTGGAAAGTTCCTATTTTAAAATTGATGGCTTTATTTGCAAACACTGAAAGGTGCAGCACCTCCAAAACTTGATAAAATTGCATTCAATATTAAAATTACCATAAAGTAAACCATAAAGTTTGCCTGTGAAAATAAATATGACTCAGACTTTGTAAGCAAAATATACAATACCTGACAGGGACAAATTATGACCTGAATCTGAATTTCCTGCCCATGCAAATGAAGGCGCACTGAGCACTGAGGTCTATTTATGATGATGGAAATGTGCAAGTGTCTAGCTTCAGGTGAACCCCTCTGACAAAGCTGCATTTTATATTCTTGCAGGAGTTTCATGATAAAATTGAAAATAATGATTTGTTGTCACGACCTGATAGATCAATCCACACACGTGGATTTTGTACTTTATTTTATTTTATGGGCTTGGATAAAAGATTTTTGCTTTGCTTTATGTCCAAAGCCTCGGGTCAGCATTTCTTAAAGCTCTGTGTGCATAAAAATCCCTTGGGGTAGTCATTAGGAATGCAGATTCATCACCGAGCATAGGCAATCTTTATGGAAGTGGTTGGAGTAGTGGTTACCTGATAAGGGTGGGTGGAAGCAGGTTCAGGGAACTTAGAATGTGTGAATTGCAGCTCGTGTGTAACATGTCACAAGCACTACACTTAGGATTTGCATACATTACTAAATATTCCATTCCACAGGTATAATTTTTAACAAAAATTAAAAGCAAAAGTACAAATTTTTGGACCAGGCTGTAAAAAATTGTGCCTGAAGGGCTGGGCCCATTTTGTCAAGGGTGGAGCTGCTGTTAGCTGAAATGAACAGGTCTACAAGATATCTATCCTGAGTAACAGAAATGCCGGCAGAGCTCAGCCTGGCTTAAAATCATTTTGAGAACACCAGCCTATGCCTATTTTTATAGCAAGCAAAATCTCTGCTGGTGCTTTCTACAGTATTCGCACAGACTGTTGTCTCCTGAAGGCATCCAAATTAGTCAAATCTTAAAGGTTTTTGTCCTTGTAAAGCCAGCAGAACAATAATTGGATAGAGTTATAATTCTTAGAGTGACAGAGTTACTGTTCTTGAGACCTGGCTTTTTATGATTACCTCTCTTGTCCATTTGCCTTTTAATAAACATGCTATAAAACTGAAACCACTCTGTCACAATCTGACCGAACAAATCCTTCAGTACAGTCTTCTGCAGAATGAAATATTTCCATATCACCTGTTACTTCTCAGTCCCCTCTTGTGGTTCACAGATTTCTGCAGTTTGCCTGATTGCTCCAGATTTTATTTTTTCACAGACAGGAGCTTATGCTCGGCTCCCAGAGGACAGAGCTTGGGCAATGCATGTACCTGCTCTCCTTGAGCCTCTCATGCATCTTATTACCCCCTCCACAGAAGGCACTTGAGGGAAGTCACTGAAAGAAACTATTACAAGTGACAAATGGAACATTCTCAAAAGCTAGATGGAAAAATTATCAATCATATCCCCCATCCCTGTTGTCAGGTTATACACAGTGGAAATCATGTTTTATGTCAGGTCTAGCTGCACAAATTCCAATTGTTAACCAACCAGAGCCCCCTAGCAATGAACAGAAGGCAAAGGAGAAAAAGTGACCCCAGAACTCAATTTTTTTTTATTTCTTCCAGCTATGAACTCTTCTGTTTTCAGATGTTAGTCAGTTGCTAATTTCTTCTAGTCATTAACATAGTTTGGCTCTGAGTTTTAAAACAAAAAGTGGACATGCTATTTGAAGTTTTATGGCTGCAGATAAAAATCTTTCTGTACACCATGAGCGCACAAATTTTTTTAACTAACTACAAGATTATATTTTTCCTTGATGCTTTTTTTACATAATGATCACGTTCATCATAGGCAGTTCTTACCTGTACTTGATATAACTTGCTTCTTCCTTTTTCCCCTTTCCTTCCCCTCCCTTCAAATCCTCTTCCCCTCCTTATTTATAAAAATTTTGTTTCCAGTTTTTTTCCTTGTTCTTTCCTTCCTTCCTTTTCCCCTCACCCTTCCTTATTCTCCTTCTTATTTGAACATTTTCTTCCTATTCCCCAATATCTATTATACATTTTGGTCCTTGTTTGCATTTTCAGTTTTTCACACCAGAGAAACAATGTGTGTCTAATTTATTCCCTTTAAGAGTGTAGTCTCAAGGTGCACCATTTAGCTAGAAATGCCTCAAGCTTATTCTTCTTGAGAGCAGAGTAGTACTCCATTTTATTTTAAAAAGAAGCTGTCATCATGTGTATCTGCTCATAGGTGGATGGGTACTTGGACTGTCTCCTAGATTTTGCTATTACAAACAGTGCTGCTATAAAAATGACTGTCATATATTGCTGTGCTATGATGCTTTTAATTCTTTTGGAAAGATATCCAGAAGCAAAATGACAGGGTCAAATGGAACCTCTAGTCCCAGTTTTGTCAGGAATCTCCACCCCGGTCTCCACAGTGCACCCCCACCTGCACCCCCTCCCACAGTGGAGTGGGCTTTTCTTTCTCCACAGCCCCATACTTCCGGACTTTAGATGCCTAAGAAGCAACCTGGGCTGATGTGGTCACAGAGAAGCAGCCGGTTTCCAGCTGTGTCCCCAAGCTCAGGTTTGCTTTGTTGTTTGCTTTCTCCCTGCCAACATGGCAACATCAAAGTAACAACCAGACATCAGAAAACAGCACTGCTCTAAAAGAAGATGCTGTCTCTAATTTGCTTATTTACTCAACAAATATTTAAAGGATGCCGGCCATATGGAAGACATTGTTCTAGCCATGGAAGGTGCAAGCCAGTAAGAGAACAATGTGTTCTCATCCTGTATGAAGTGTTTTATGGTCCACATGACATTAATATTAATAGTAATGAGATGCAATCCACAGCAGAATAAATACATGGTGATAGAAGAGGGACTATGACCAGAAAACCATTTCCTGAGCTCTAAAAAAGTAGTTTACAAGCGGGAGTGGTGCCACCTGCCTCTAATCTCAGCATTCTGGAAGGCACAGGCAGGAGAATCCCAAGTTCAAGCCCAGCTTGCAATTCAGAGACTTAGCAAGACCTGTGTCAAAATGCCAATAAATACATAAAAGGGCTTGGGGTACTGTAGCTCAGTGCAAAGGCCCTCGGTCTGAGCCCTACTACAAGAATTTAGTTAATTAATTAACTAATTAATTGAAAATAGAGCTTATCTCCCAAATTTTAAGTCTAATGAAAGAAATCTGCGTGGACCTAAGAAATGATTTTGTGGATTGTTTTTCAAAGTGTTGTAATATACATTCTCTAAAGCTTTCTGTTGTAACCCCTGTACAGTTTGGAGGTGCTACATATAATTCTAATGCTTTACAGCCATCACTGCCACCCATCTCCACACCCCTTTTCATCCTGTGAATCTGAAACTCTGCACTTAGTACACCATAATTCATCCTGTCCACCTCCCTCCCAGCTACAGCAATCCTGTTCCACTGCCTGTCTCCGATTTTGACTGCTCTACGTATCTCCTGCATATGGAATGTATTCATCGTTGTCTGACTGGTTCACCTCTCCTAATCCGAGGTCCTCCAAGTCTAACCACTTGTAGCATGTGTCAAATTTTCCTTCCTTCTGAGGGCAGAACAGGGTGCTGCTGTGCATCTACTCCACATTTTGCCTGTCCATCTCTCCTCCATCTGGAAACACTGGTAACTTCCACATCTTAGCTACTAGGCATACTGCTGTGCACAGGGTGGACGATTATCTTCTTAAGTTCTTGGTTTTTGTTCTTTCTTGCATATATGCAGATGTGGAATTTCAGGCTCATATGATAATCTTATTTTTCATTTTTTGAGGAGCGGCCATTCTGTTATCCACAGTAGCTATATCATTTTATCATTTTAACCAACAGTGTACCAAGGTTCCAATTTCTCCATATCCTCCCCAACACTTATTTTCTGTTTGCTTTGCTTTGTTTCTGTGTGAATGTATCTCTTTTACAATAATATTTATTGTACAACCATATGTATGAAAATATGTTTCAGAGCATATTAAACTAATTAAACTGTAATAAAATTAAAAGTAATTTTTAAGTAATGCTAGATTTTAATTGCTCAATATTAGTAGTTAGTAGCTGGTAGTCACTATAGGTATAAAACGTTTTTTGGTTTTCTTGAGATAGGATCTTGCTATGTAGCACAGGCTGGCCTTGAACTCACTGTGTTTTACAGGTTGGCCTTGGATCTGTGGCAATCCTCCTGCCTCAGCCTCCTGAGTGCTGGGATTAAAATGAGTGTCATTTTAATGAGTGGCTTCCCTCAAGTGCATGATCCTGGTGACCACCAGGGTCCTCAAGCAAACCAAAGGGGTGGGTGCCTCCAGGTCCTTCCAGCTGGCCGAGAGCAATGAGCCCCAGAGGGTACTATCCAGCCCTGAAGTACTTTTCTTATTATAGAAATTTCTACTTGACAGCCTTTTCTAGGGAGCTAGATTTTCATATATTTTGCTCATTTTTAGAGAGAAATTGGAAATGCCTACTTAAATTGCATTTTTATGGCCAATGTGATGGTATTTGAGCAGGGTGACGCCAAGATTCCTCTGGGATATGACTTGGGGAATTCACAGTGCCAGTAAAAGGAAGAGCTAGAGTAAATCATGATGAGGCTCCTTGATTCCTTGTATTTAGCTCCCTCTAAAATGTAACATATAAGAGACACAGAGCTGGGAAAGGGGAGGTAGAGAGGGTGGAGGCAGAGTGCGAGGTAGGTGGTCAGACCCAGTGGCAGGCCAGCGGGGCTGGGCCACATAGAGGCAGCCTAGTGAGCCCTCCTGCGACTTACGCCAGGGTGAAGCAGCAGCGGCTCCTCACGCACACCCCAGACAGCTCAAGAGCGGACGCGGCTGGCAGCCAGGGGTGGAGAACAGATCCCTCCGAGGGCTGGCCCTTGAGAAGGCCCCCTCAGCAGCGGGACCAGGCAGGCCACCATGACCGAGTGCTCCATGTTCGCCCCCATGGCCAACCCCAAATGGGCCAAGGCCTCTAAGAAGTACACAGACCACCCCAAGTATTCAGACATGATTGTGGCTGGCTGTCATCCAGCCTGAGAAGAACTGTGCTGGCTCTTAATGCCAATCCATGCAGAAGTACATCAAGAGCCTCTACAAGGTGGATGAGGACGCCAACTCACAGATAAAGGTGTCCATCAAGCACCTGGTGACCACCAGGGTCCTCAAGCAAACCAAAGGGGTGGGTGCCTCTGGGTCCTTACAGCTGGCCAAGAGCGATGAGCCCAAGAGGTCAGTGGCCTTCAAAAAGACCAAGAAGGAGGTCAAGAAGATGGCCACACCAAAGAAGGCAGCCAACCCCAAGAAGACTGCCTCCAAAACCCCAAGCAAGAAACCTAAAGCTACCCCATGAAGAAGGTCACAAAGAAGCCGACCGCCACACCCAAGAAAGCCAAAATCCCAAGGTTGTCAAGGTCAAGCCAGTCAAGGCATCCAAGCCCAAGAAGCCCAAATTGGTGAAGCCCAAAGCCAAGTCCAGTGCCATGAGGGCCGGCATGAAGTGACCAGGAAGCCTTTTCTTACAAACTGTAAGAACTTCTTTCTTTTCTCTCACTCTGTAAACACTTTTCTTTTCTTCCTTGATTCTTTGCAACCCTTTGCCCCATTAGTTCTGACTCTATGAAAAACGGACATTGGATTCCTCAGAAATTGTGGAATAACTGCTTTTTCCTTCCAGTTGTGCAAGGACGGCAATAACAAATCTCATCTCTGTAACAATGAGGATGTACTTACATATTTTGTTTTGTTGATTCTGTTTGGGTGGGGTGTGTGTTGTGTTGGGGTTTTGCTATGAGGGTAGATGGGGCTGGAGAGAACAGGCTCAGCAGTTTGTTCTAGAGGAGGGGGCACCCAGGAATTAATTGTGAAGGTCTGTAGGAGTGTCTTTAAGGTTTTCTTTAAGTTGGGCACCCCTGTGAGAATTTCACAAACTTTCATGGTGGGGTGGGGGAGCAGCAGGGGTCGGAGGAGGCCAGGTCTGCGTGCCCTTCTGGCCTCCCTATAAGGGAAAAGGAAGGGGACAAGTCACAGGGGCCTGGAGAACCTGGCTTCTCCTGGTCCGATAGGAACCAGCCATGGGTGGTGGTGTGTGTGTGGGGGGGGACTCAGTGAAGTCTCGTAATGGGAGCAGAAACTTTGGGGGAAGGATGGGGAGTCAGTCAGCCAAGTGCCTCAGTGTGCCCTATTGAAGCTTGAGTTTTTCTACACAGTTTGATGGATTATTATTGTCTTTGGAGGACTTTTTTTTCTGTCTTTTGTTCCTTCTCTAACAACGTGGCTTTGCTTGGTCTGATGGGGCTCCAGTCCCACCAGCAGCTGCTTGAAAACCTCCCAACCTCTTTTTACTATTGAGTCTTTTTTTTTTTTTTTTTTTTGTAAGTAGATGTAGAGGGGAGGGGGAGGGGCACGGAGTGGGCCAGAAGACATACTACAGTTGATTTGGAATTTGCTACGTAGTTATAGAGCTAGATCTATGTGCATGTGTGTGTATTTGTATATATGCATACCTAGGCCTACTACTTAGGTTTTACATCGGGAGCTGGGAGAAAAAAACCTGTACAGTTGTCTTTTTATTTTTAATGTGAAAAATCGTGCACTTGTGCCACCCCCCCACACACACCTTTTTTGAACAAGTGTTAACTTGTGCCAGGAGAAATTTACTGTCGTTGTAATTTTAGAACTTGAAAATAAAATCAGGAAAAGGGAAAAAACTGAAATATTTAATATGTAGTTGTGCATCCACATGGCTGACCCTGACAAAGGATCTACAAAGTGTGGTACAGGGTTTCGGGATAAGTCCTGAGGGGACTTGACTGACCTTGTCAGATACAAAAGTTACATTTCTTGTTACATAGGTCTTGTTTTATCTTGATCTTAACCATCCAGCAGAAAAGTGTAGAAACAAGGTATGAAAAGTGAAGCCATGTTAATATGCTGAGCTGTGGAAGGCTCAAGTCAATAGGTTTGGACATTGCTTGTCCTATGAATGACTGACTACTATTGTGTACTACTGTGTTGGAATATTTTGCTGAATTCATGCACCTATAATATTTGGATGGCAATGGAATACCCATCTCTGACAAAACTAAACAAAAAAGGAGAAATAAATGAAGGACAATTTTGTATCTGTAAGTACAAAATAGGATAGATAATAGCTACTTTCTCTTAATTCAATAAGAAGACAGATTTGTGCTAATAGTGTTTGGACAAGATATCATGTCTGCATCTTGTGCCATGAATGGCTACTACAAAGACAACAATATGCAATGTATTAACTGTTGCAACTCTTCTACCAATGCTATCTCATTGCAATTTTTTCCTCAATAAAATTAATAAAAAATAAATAAAATTTAAAAACATAATAATATGTAGTTGTGAACCCCATGGGAGAACCCTCATGCATGCCTGTGTGGTACTGCTCTGTCCCTTCATAGCTAAAGCAAAGGTATACACATAAGGCCACAGAGGAGAATAGATGCAAATACAGTCTCCTCCATTGAGAGGTCATGGACCATTTCCTGAAACTTCAAAAATATTGTCAGATGCAACTTGTCTTCTAATAAGATTTATATGACAGCTTGGCAAGTGTGTCAAACACAAATGCTGCCGGATGGAAAGTGAAGTCATTTTGAGTTTAATGAAGTCAATAGGGAATTTAAATTCTAATAAGAAGATAATGATGAACGCTTTTAGATCCAAACCAAACAACTGCAGAAAATCATGACAGCAGTCTACTCACCTCAAAACAAAATGGTCAAGCATTCTAATACGCTGTTCCTAAGAAACCACACATCATCACCATTGGGTGAGACTTGGAGGCCTGAAAGTTTAGTGTGGTTTTTGTCATGGAAATTAGCCTATTTGAGACCAGTAACTATGCCTCCATGAACATGGAACAAGCTCTCAACCAATATTTGTTCAACTGTATTAGGTCTGCAACACTTATATACATGTCTGAAACTCAAGAGTGTCTTTATAAATGCTTAGGTTTCCTAACACAAATATGAAAATGAGATCAGTATAAGGATTGAAAGACTAGTTCGACTTTCTTTAAGTCCTGTATCGTATTGCTTGCTTCCTCAAAAATAAACAGAAATCTTGCTTCTTAAAAATCTTCTTATTCATACCTTTCTTCACACAATCATGATAATTCATTACTAGGATATATTCTCTGTTACTAAAATATATGCAAGAAACTTGCAAATCATTGATATTAAAAACTGAATTATACCTCTTAGAGTTCTGTATCAAGAAAGAAGCTCGGGTATAATCTGTTAAAAAACCTTATATTACATATGAAAGAATGAGCAATTCTTTATTAAAAGAGAACCCATACACAGATAATTGCTGAGGTAGGATTAGGTTACATACTTATGATCTTTAACCATTAGTTCCTTTAACTAATTATATAGAAAATTTTAACAGTAATGTAATTTATTGAGCATTTATGCTATGATCTGGGCAATTTACTAAAGATAAAGTGAATACATAGACTCATTCATTTAAATTATGACTTTAATCTTCTAACAGAGCTTCAATTAGGTGCTGTAACACTATTTGGAAGAGAGAAAGCACAACTTGAAATAAGTCTGCAGTTCTCTAATGTCTAGTGCCTGGTAGACACTAAGGCCAAGACTGAAACACAAGCTTGACTCTTGAGCCTGAGCTAGCAACCACTGAATTGCTCTGTGTCTGGGCAGGCAGCTCTCCGAAGATGAAGGAAACACTCACGTGTAGTGGAGCTAGAAGCCACTTTATCATCAGTGAGAGAGCTGTTCAAGCACAGAACCGCGGGGAGCTGTTTGCCACAGGCATTTTTATATTTCATCAGTTGAGTGATGATAGTAGAACAAATACAGGTGGTAATAGTTATTACTTTAATTCATACCCAGAAATAACTGTTGGCTTTATTTTCTTTTCATCAAAGCCAGAACAAATATTAAGTTTAGGTGATGGAAATGTCATTTTTTTCTTATCTAGGGTGGATGAGAAGGGAGAAATTGTCACATAAAACATACTAACAGAACTCAAAAAATCAAGCACAATAAATAGGGCAAAAGACTCTCTATTCTCTAAGGCCTTATCAAACCTTTCCTGAGACCAAAATATTTATTTATGTAATTTTCAGTTTGAATAAGTTGCATAGAGTTATCAGATTTACCAAGTACCCCTCAATAGATTTCCATGTTGTTTGTAATGTTATTTTTTTATAATGTGATACATACATATTATATGATCTATAGCTATATAGTTACCCATCATTTCTACTCATCAATATCTGAGTCAAAAGGCAGAGGAAATTGTGATGGTACCATGAGGCACATGAGCTGGGCAAGGAGCTGAACTTGTTGACTGGTGATATGCTTTTTTCATTGATTCTTAGTTGGAATTGTGGGACCAGGAGTATTAATACATTTAAACAGAAACCTATGTTGATTTCTTACCAGATGATTTGGCATGTGACATATTTTCTTTTACGAACTTTTCAATGTTTCATGTGTTAGAAATGTGCATACGCTTTTCAAAAATAAAAAAAAAAAAAACCTTTCTCTTCTTAATTTCTTATACATTCTTTTTTTCTCTCCCATTCCAGTTTTACATGAATTTATCTGGTAATATATAAACTGGAAGACAACACTGTGTATTACAACAAATACTGTGAAATTCTGTGTCACTTGTAATTTTTTTGTCTTAATTCTAATTTGTACTCTCTTAAAAAATAAAAAGAAATATAAATCTTTAAAATAGAACATAACAGTTTTAGATTTTAATCTGTCCTTAGCATCAACCACTCAGAACTTGTTTGCTTATTCTGGCAGTTATTACAAATGTCCAAGTAAGTGTTCAAATAATATGCTCCTTGGTTTTTCCTTGATCTATCAATTGAGACATCAGCTATTAACTTCTTTATTACATTAGATGATTTTATGTGTGAGTTTCTCTTACACTTTCTTACATATTCTCAGCACCAACTGGGGCCATCAAGCTTTCTGTTACCTTCCCACTGTCTTTTCCTTCCTCCCTCCTTTTTTTTTTTTAAAAAAAAAATATTTATATCTTTAGTACGAGGTCTCACTAGGAAGCTCGGACTCATGGTGATCCTCCTGTTTTCAGCCTCCCCAGTGCTGGGATTACAGGGGTGCGCCATCCACCCAGACTCAGTGGCTGGCTCAGTGCACCCAAGAGTGGGGCCGGCACAGCATGTGGTGCCGAGGATTGAACCCTGGTCCCTGAGCTTGGTTGCCTACACAAGTGCTTAGTTTATTGAGCTATCTCGCTGGCCCCATCCCTTCTTTTTTAAAATTAAGTTTATTGGTGCAATTTAGATAGACATAATAATACCATTCACCATGGGGAGTTTGTACCTGTCTATAACACTTCACAGTTCTTTTCTGTCTAATCCCCTCTCCCTCTTCACCCTCTCTTCTCCTTATTTGAAATGCTTTGTGTCTATTTTATCATTCCCCCCCCCTCGTTTTTCTTTTCACTTTCACCCTCCCCACCTTTCCTTTTGAACAATTACTTCCTATTTCACACTATCTATTATACATTTTGGTTCTTATTTACATGTTTGGATTCCCTTACCAGAGGGACAATGCAATATTTATACATAACTATTCACTTTATTTCCCTTAAGAGTATGGCCTAAAGTTTATGAGACCTAGAAGACAGGATGCAGTTGGAGATCATGAAAAGAAAAATCTCTCTTCCTTTAAAAATTTATTTTCTGTTCTGTGAACTATCTCCGCTTTCTCCTTGATCTTTTTATTCATGTTTTGTTTTTCAATTTTTCCTTTATTAGCACATGTTTATAGTCATCATGTCCACACTCCTTGTGCAAGCTGGTGCCTGGACAGGACACACCCACTGGTCATCTCCTGTCTCTCCATCTCTCCCTCTCTCCCTCTTGGTCCTTTCTCTATTTGAGAAGCATCAAGCCTCCCCCCACTTCTCAATATCTATCTTTTTATTTTGTGCATTATTTTTATTTTTGTGCATTATTTATACTTTTGGTTTCTCTTATAAGAAAAACCATGCAGTACTGAAGCTTGTGTGTCTGATTTATTTCACTACCCTGGTTGTCTTAAGGTGCCTCCATTTTTCTACAAATGACTCATTGATCTTTCTTTGTGACAGAATAGCACCCCATTGTGTGTAAATACCACATTTTCTTTACCCATTTGTATGTTGAAGTACACCTAGGCTGCTGTTGAGACTTAGCTATTACTACTCATGCTGCTATGGACATAGATGCACATGAATTATTGTTATATGATGTCTTTCACTCTTTTGCATTTTTTACTAGTCCATCTTTGCAGTGGATAATGTTTACATTCTCGGGTGAAGTTGGTACATGTATATAACACATTAATTTTCTCTTTCTTTGTTTTCTCCACTGTTCATAGTGTCAGCTTTTCTCCAATATCTGCATTTTGTTCCATTCCTCATATTTAAAACTGACCACTAAAACCTGATTTGCTTCGTTCACACATTCTGCTCTCAGGAAGTTAGATAAACCTCAGCCCTTTTATTAGAGGAGGCTTGAGATGTGTCGTCTCTGGATATTCTCAACTTCTCTAAGATAGAACAAACAAAAAACCCAACACACACACATTTGGTTTTCTGCTTGGGCCTTCATTTTCTTCAGTCCCCTGCCTGCTCATAGGTGACCTCTAGGCCAGAACACTCATCCAGCTGTTCTAGGTACCTAATCTACTTTCAAAAAAACCACTTGATTTCTATCCCAGGAGTCACTTCCACTTGTCCACTCTCACTTCCACCGACTCTTGGCCACTCCCAAGTTCTAAGAGGTAAATCTGTTCCTTCTATGCCATCTCTTCTGCACTCAGCTAACATTTCTAATTCTCCCTGATTGCAGGCCACCATTATTTCCTTTTGGACCCAGAAACCAATGGGTTTCATAGATATGGTTCATGAAATGACAATGCCTTCTCCATTCTTTTCATCACTCTGGGTTTCTACAGATATTTTTCTCCTTCCTAATTTTTTAAAATGTAATTCATAGAGAGAAGACACAGTTGTTTGTGGTCAGCCCATTGTCTTTAGTGGTAAGTCAATGTCATGTTTTCCACTGATAGCTGTGAAGCTACATTAGAGTTTTTCCATATTTTAGTAAAAAGTTTTCTTTTATATAACTAAGCATGTTAGAAATTTCTTGAGTTTTAAAGTCAAGAAGCCCTGTGTGATTCTGGTTTTCCTGCCTACTAGTGGTATGGTGTTGGGAAAGTCAATCTCTCTCTGAAGCTAAGCCTCATAATAGAAACACTGCAACAGCATCTATCATGCGGACATCTTCTGTTACAGTAGATAAGGCATATAAATCACATAAAATATGCTTGGTACTCTATTGTCTTTATGGGTAGTTTTTCTTTGTAAAAAAATAAAGCAACTTTATTAAACCAAAAATCAACATGGAACACAATTTACAAACTTAAAATATAAGATCCAATAGACTCCAGCCACAATGACAGGACTGGACGACCACAACCACAGTTAAACTTCATTGATTTTTGCCATCAAATAAAAACACTCTACCTATTTGTCACCATCTCAAATCCCTACCCCTGAATCTAGGCAGCCACGGAGTTACTCTCCATGGACTACCACTCCTTGTGAACACCTACTCTCGATATGGTCTCAACTCAGATCCCAAGTAAAGAAATTCCTTAGGCTGGATGTCACTTCTTCACAGAAGTGAGTTGGCTTCGATTTTAGGCAGAGATGCTGTATTTGTGCATCTGCAGCACTTTGTTCAATATATCACACCTGCCACAGTGGCGTGGAATCCCTTGTTTAATCATCTGCTTTCCTTCTTAGTTTGCAAGTTCCTTGCGAATAGAGACCTTGTGTACTACTCATCTGTCCCTCCAGTGCCCAGCGCTATGCTTGGCACAAAGACAATGCTTCATAATGATTTGTTAAGTGAACAAATGACACCATCCCACTTTTAGAAAACTGACATCCTTAATTTTTTTTAAAGAATATAATGTGTATTTTATGCTTTGTTTTTCCTGTAAGGATGCAAGACGGGGCCAACCACATAGCTCAGTGGATTAAAGTGCATGTAATCAGGTGCAGAAGGTGGGGTTCAATCCCCAGGCCTGCCACGCCAGCCCCACCCCCAGAGTGTGCTAAGATAGTGATTGAAACTGGGCATGGTTTTGCATGCCTATAATCCCAGCTCTTGAGAGGCTGTAAATAGGCTGACCACTATGAGTCTGATCTGGTAGTGAGACCCTGAACATCCTGTAGACCCTTCCCCCAAAATACAAAACAAAACAAAACAAAACAAAAAGGATGCAAGATGTCTTTTCTTTTGGTATTAGTTTTGGAAGATAGGAAAGCAATAATTAAACAATCAAAATACATATATTTTGAGGCACATAAATATTGAATAATCAAATCTCACTAAAAATTATTTCTATTCTTCTCTTCTCCATGTTTGAGCATTGAGGTTTGTTAGCTAATGAAAGTGTAATAATTCATTCAGAAATTGGTATTGGTTTTGGTTTTTTTACAGCTTCAAAGTCATGTTTCCACTTAATTGCTCTGAAATTTAAATAATTTTTCATTCAAAGAACATCTCTGAATGGTTTCACTTTGGTGGCAATGTCTAAGGTTATAAATAGAGCCTTCTAACACAACAAATGCATTTCCATTTTTCTTTTTTGGAATGCTTTCTTCCTTAACTGCACCAAGATTTTCCAAGGGTGAACTTTTGGATTGTCTAAGATACTTCTGTGTGTTCCAGGGATAATAACAAGAAATAGTGTTCTTTGTTGGATTTTATCCTCCAAGGTGAGAAGATATTACTGGTGCTGAACAAATTCCTAAAATACTGAGAATACGTAAAATCTTAGATGATTAACATACTTCTACTTATTAGTAGTTACAGAACTCTTGATGTGGTCATAGAGAAAATGAAAACCAGTCTTTAAATATCCTAGCACTGTGGTTAGAAGCTCTGAGATTTGGGACATTATTGTTGATGCTGTCATAACTATCTGTAAGTTTGAACTGAAATTAATGTTAGTTGTGGTTTTTATTTTTTTATTTTTTGGCAGAACTGGGGATTGAACTCAGGCCCTTGCGTTTGCCAGGGAAGTGTTTATTCTACTGAGCTATCTCCTCAACATACCCCTCCCCTTTTTTATTGTACTGGGAATCAAACCATGACCTTGCACTTGCCAAGTAGGCCCTGTGCCCCTGAACAATATCCTTAGCAATTTTTTATTAATTAATTAATTAATGATTTATTTTGGTGCTTGTCATTTTAAACATTTCACTTTATAGGTAAAAAATCAGGCCCAAAGTGTTTTACTTGTTTAAGGTCCGTTTCAAATCTATAATCTGCAGAAACCACTGAAAATGTAATTCAGCAGAAATGCTGGCATAAGCAAACAAAATTTACTTATATTTGAAAATATTGCCTTTTGAATATATAAGATTTAAGTTGGTTATATGCATTAGTTTAAACCATAGTTAAAATTAATTACCAAATGGTTTATGCATATTTATGGAAATTATTTACATACAAAAATTGTGACTTAAGCTTACAGTTTAAGATATATGTTTTTATTTGGAGAGGTTATCAAGAATAAAGAGTATCTAAAGCTCTACTGTTGTGTGTCTATGATTAAAGATATAATAGAGGCAGCAGTGGAAAAATAATAAAGTCCATTTTCAGATTGCTAGAATAACGGGCAATGGGTACGGTGTTGTGAATTTTGTTTTCTTTACAGTTGCAAATTTTATTCATCTTTGTGGCAATATTTCATTCACAGGAGACATATTTTGGATAGACATTGGTCTGGTGACCACCTCAAGTCACTCATAGGATGAACTTGGACAGGTGCTCAGAACATAATTTTTAATAATTCACCAATAGGGGCATTATTTGCAAGGAAAATAGGGTTTCAGATTAAACTGAGATTTCATTACTTCATTAGAATCATTTCTACTTGACTGATGTATTAAACTTGAACATATTTTGTGAATTTCTTGAATTCTTAATCAAGGGCCTAGCCATGGTCAAACTTTTTAAATTTACTAATAGTTTTAGAAAATTAACAACTGTTAACGAGTGACTGTCCTCATAAGCAAGCTAACATTATGATCAGTCAGTGGCCTACACATAGCTGTGGAAGAACGTTCTCATCAGTGGCAGGAAACCAATCATTCCACAGCACCAATTTGTATAGCAATTAGGCTTCTGAGGGGGACCTAAACATTCATTTTTCAGTCGAATCAATGTGTTAATGATGAGAAATAAAGCCTCCTACTGGGAAGGATCTTGTTATACTAGAGATAATCCTTTTAGTTTTCAAAGAAGCTGAACTTACTTAAAAATCTCCTTGAAATTTGTACTTTTCAAAGTTCATAAATAATTTCTGTATCTTTTTGTTTCTTTAAAAATGAATGTACTGGAAGATTTTATTTTTCCTTGCTTGTTGAGTTAAAATTTATAAATTATGTTCAGCTCTGACACTCTTCACTCCTAGCTACATATGCTGAATGGATTTTTTTTTCTAGTGGGGTTACTTTTAGTTGCAAATAACAAAACTCAAAACTGGTAATTTAAATTACTAGGTCAATTTATTGGTATAGAAACAGTACTCCAAAGAAATGGTGGACGTCTAGGGTAGTTCAGCCAGGAATATGGGCCCTATTGTTTACTTAGATCTGTTCTACTTCAGGCTAGGGCAGGCTGCTTTGATGTATTTTGTCATGGCTTCCAACTTGTGTCTTGAATGCTCCTTTAAACCCATTGGCTGTGGGTTGGAGAAGGAGAACCAGAAAAATGAAAGATTTTTTTCTCCACAAATGATCAGATAAGAGCCTGACCTTTGCTTAAGCTGAACCATCCTTTATCAGTCACCCCAGTATGCTATTTTGTGACTGGAAGAAGCTATTAGAATCCATTGGTATTAGGCAGTTTTCCTGTTGTACTCACACAAAAGAGGAGAGGTTTCACTGGGCTTATGATTTCAGAATATTGAGTCCATAGTCAGCTGACTCCAAAGCAGAACATTCCAGAAGGGCTTGACAGAACAAAGATGGTTAGCTCATGGTGGCCTGGAAACAGAGCTAGGACACAGTGCCTGAGAAGAAGAAGCCCTTACAGAGTCCCCAGGCCACATCTCTGTGACTCACCAATCACACCCAAAAGTGTGCTTCACTCATCTGCTAGGCATTTTTTTCTTTCTTTATTTGGAAAAAAAGAAAAAGCAGATTTATCCAAGCATTCATAGGATTCAATGTGATCCATATTTGCAAACATTTTCACACAGTCTCGCCCTTGTTTTTATGCTGTTCTTTTTGGCTCTCTCAGTCCGTACTTTGGCTCCTCCAGTGGTCAGGTCTGTCTGACTGTCCTTTCTATCACTGTGATCTTTGTGGGGTTGTTCTTTGCTTCTGCTGCAGCTTCTAGACTTTTCTTTATTGGGGGGTATGTTCCCATTGCTTTTCTTTCTTTTTTATTTTTGTATTTTAGGGAAGAGTCTACAGGGTGTTTCGGGGCTCACCACTAGATCAGACTCCCTGGTGATCCTCCTGTTTACAGCTTCCCAAGTGCTGGGCTTACAGGCATGCACCACCATGCCCAGTCTCAGTTGTTGTCTCAGCATGACCTGGGGGCCTGCACGCCTGCTTGCAGGCACTTTATCCACTGAGCTATTTGGCCGGCCCTTCTTTGTTTTTTTAACATTGTCAGTTCTTCTTTGACTGTCCCTTCTACTTTGCTTGTTTGAATTTTCTTTACTTTCATTTGTATGTTTACCTCATTCCTGTTGCTCCTGCTCCTGCTTTGCTTCCCTGCATTTCTCCTTCTTCTCCTTCTTCTGCTTCAGCTCCTACTGTGTTTTTTTTTTCTTTTGGGGGGGGTCTTTTCTTTCTCTGGGCCCCCTATCATCTCTGTCTTCCTTCTGCTTCTCTTCTCCTTCGCCCTCCACCACTGTTCCTTGCTCCTTGATCCACGAGGCTTTCTTAACTGAGTCAAGGTGCCATATCACCCTTAGTGATTACATCATCCTCTTTGTCAGGCTGCATAGAGCGATTGCTCCCACCTCAACTCATCTTGGCCATGAAATAGGGGAGCATAGATTAGATACTGTTGAGACAAACCTCAGTTTCCTCTCCATGTGCAAGTAGGGGTAAATCAATTATATATCATTTTCACTCGAAAATCTGAGAGTGTAAAGGTAAAATTATCATATGATGTTCCTCAACACTTATTTTGTTGTCATCTTCTCAGGTCCTTATCATTCATCTTTCCACAGATTTATTTTATTTATTTGTGCATTTATTTATTTTTTGTGGCACCAGAGATTGAACTCAGTACCCTGCGCTTGCCAGGCAAGCACTTATTCTATCCATATATTTAGGTTAGATATATATCTTCAGGCTGCCACCTCTTTTCTCACTATGGAATTTGAAAATTATGAATTGTAGAAAAAAACCTAAAGTTGATTTCATTTCCTTGTCATTATAATTTTATATAATAAAAGCCATGACTTGTAGTTAAAAAATCCTATAGTATCCTGTTTTGTTTTTACAGAAATTTCACTGTGTTGAACATGGCATAGTATAAAGAAAAGAGCACAGAATTTGCATAGGCATCCCATCAAGGATGTGGGCAAGAACAGGGGAGTAACTTTATTTCTCTGGGCTGAAAGGCTTAAAAAGCATTTTACTATTTCCTATGAAAGTGGTCATTAAAATGTTATATGAGTACACTTTTTAAAAATGGTTCAGTGCTGTACAGATTTCAGCATTTTCTGGAAGTTACACATTATTATTGTCTGATGTCCTCCTGCATGGAGGCTGGGTACTGTTGATCTGGGTTTCTCCAGTGTTCAGCCGTATACAGCCCATGCTTCCATGCCTATTCATCTGTGTCAAATAAATATGACATAGAAACAGAACAGGTTTAGAGTAATAGCTAGGGGAAATATCTGTGGTATTAGAAAACAACATTAAATAGAAAGAAGAAATGGCATTGATTAAAAAGTACAAAAAAAAAAACCAAGAAAAACTGAGTTCCTGACTCAGAACTAAAAATCTAACAAAAAAAATGTCTAATGTACTCCAAATTGCATTACGTTACTAGCTAGCCTTGTTTTTTTAAAGGTCTGCAACTCAGATTGTTACAAGATTTTGCCCCTTTGGGAAATCATCTATAACTTTTAAAGGACATCAAAGGGAGATGGGATGAGTCCTACAGCGGAGTCTGCTGGACATGAGCCATAGAGCTAAGTGAACATATACCTGTATTTCCACACTCCGGCTGTGGTTAGGCAGTCTACACCATTGACAAAGCTTCAAAAAAGAAATAAAAAGTTTGGCAGCTTCAAGTGCGCTTTATGGTCCTATAAAAATCCATGATGTTCTTCACAGGAAACATGGTGCCTTAGGCCCATGCGTTTTCACTCTGAAACTTCTTCTTGTAACTGAATGCTATTAGTTGTCACATACCCTTGATTTACGGACATTAACCAATGCTAAAAATTTTATGAAAATGTGCCTAGAATACAAAATTTTACATAATTCCTGCTGAGTTGTGTAATGGGGAGGGAGAGGAGTAATTTGTTCACAAAACTGTATAAAGCATGTTCTTAGAACTGCCCTACACAACCCACAAATTCCAGTTACCAGTCATGCAAACTGTACCATTGGGAAACAGCACTTTAAGTGATGGCCTGGTATTTCCAAAAGATAATGTCACCCTGACATTTTCAGTCTTTTAATATCTTGTTATTGAGTCCCTTTGGTGTCATCCTAGAGCTGGAGCCCCTTGAGCTAGAAGGCTGAAGTCCTTTTTTGCTGTGTACCATGCCTGGTTTTGCCTAGCTGGCCAGGCCTTCATAGTATAAATCCTCAGATTCTTAGAGGGACTCATTTTGCTGTCTTTGCCAGGAGAATGAAAGTGCAGCTTGTTATGAAATAAGAAAATGTTCTTTCTCCCATAGTGTCTGCAGTAAAGGATGGAGCTGCCACATTTGTTGCATGACATCCTAGGCTTAATAGAGGGCAGCAGTGTCCCCAGGGCAACTTCTATTGAATTTTAAGGGTGTTCTTGATCGAAAGTCTCTCTTTTTCTCTCTCCCTCTCTCTCCTAAATCATGTTAAGTTATCTAAGTAGATGTAGAGGAGAACTATATTCAAAAGTGAAAATCTCCTATGTTCAGGAAAACATTTAAAAAAGAGATAAACATTTTCATTGGCCACAAGCTTGTTACTCCCAGGGCTGGTGCCTTGAAATCTCAGTCACCATCTCTCTCTCAATTGTTCTTTTCATCTAGGTAGATACTGCATTAGTCAGGTCCTCCAGAGAAATATAGCAAATATTGTGTGTGTGTGTGTGTGTGTGTGTGTGTGTGTGTGTGTGTGCATGTGCATGCATGTGTGCACATGTGTGTACTGTAGAAAGAACAGGAGAGAGCTACCACTATAAGGAATTAGCAGAGATTGAGAAAGCCATGTGTGTGCTGTGGGTAGCAGCCAGGAGATCTGTCATTAGAGCTGACAACACAGGTGCAGCACGCCATAATCTCCTGGAGAATACCTGCTTATTCAGGGAAGTTGATCATTCTGATCTATAAAAGGCCTTCAACTGATAGGATTCATTATATAAGGCAATCTGCTTTACTCATTTACTGATCTTATTCAAAACCTTATGCAATACACAATCCATATGTGTTAGTTGATACATTGTGTCAACTTGGCTGAATCAGCTCCAGCAGTTCTCAGTATGGGGATCCATCCCTGCAAGTGGGCAGGCCCCAGGAACTGAGGAAGGCTTCCTGTCACCCTGCCAGGCTTCTGTGGAGAAGTCCCAGGCTTCTAAGGAGCTTGATCTACACAGCCGCACCACTCTGAGTTTGGCCAAAGAGCGCTGGTCTTCGCAGTCCACATAGAAGGGAGAGAGAGGCTTGTTTCAGCTGCTGCTCCTGCTCTTCATTGTTTTTTGCTGCATTTGGCTTGGCGCCATCAGAATATGGACTGAACCCTCCAGTAACTATGAGCTAAATAAACTTTCCTTCCTTCATTTTGAGTGTCGGCTATTTGTCCCAGCAATGAGTAAAAAGTAACTAAGACAGAATTTGTTACCAGAGGAGTGGGGTCATTGCTGAGGCTATACCTGATAATGTGGATTACAAGCTTTTGGCGTTCCCAAGCTTATGGGAAGAGATAGGAAAGGCTCAGAGAAGTCATCTGTAAGAGAAGCACTGGAACAGCTTTGGCTATTCTGTTTGGGAGCTTCCCGTCAGAGCTCAGACCAGAATGCTGATAGGAAGCCTGATCGTAACAACCAGTCTGGGGAGGTTTCTGCTGGCAAGGACCACGTTGGTTGTTGGACTGCAGATGACTTGTGTTATGGCTTGGCAGAAGGTTTGTCTGCATTTTGCTCCTGTCCAGAGACTTTGCCTGAGAATGAAATTAAGCACAATGTTAATCTTGAAAAAGAAATTTCAAAGCAGCCAAATACTGGGGCAGTGGTGTGACTGCTGTTGGGGGCTTTTAGCCAGATTTATGTTACAAATGAAAAGCAGAGTGCAAAAGGATGGTTTTAAAATGTTGTGAGTTTGGCCAAAAAGAAAGCACCAGGAAGGATGTGGACTATGAAGACAGAACTGAGAGAATCTCTGTTGCTGTGAAGGAACAGGAGAGTAGAAAAGATGTCCTAAGGAGAACACAGGAGGTGGAAGGTTCTTGCCCTTTGCAGCCTCAGAATCACAAGGGTGAGGGACTTTGCTTTGAGGAGAAAACCACAGAACCCCATGTTCCAGAATGGTGCCAGCATAGAAAATTTGTTTCTTGGAATCAGGGTCAGAGTGCTCAGCAATCCAGGCACTCGACTCCTACAGCCAAAGAAGAAGAAACCCTGGCTACTGCTCCAGCTGGCCAAAGCCCCTGACATCATCCATGTGGCTTTGGTTGTAGATGCATGCAGAATGCAAGTGTTCTGAGGTTAAGAAAGCTTCCACCCAGATTTCAGAAGAAGGCCGGAGAGGCCAGACAGTGTGCCCCTGAGAGGGCAGTGTTTGAAGCTGTGAATGAGAAGCCTATTCAGTGGAAACCTCAGAAGTTTGAGAAAGCCAGGAATGTGGATGGTCTAAGAAAAGCTGCAAAAAGGGAGCAAAGCAGGCCTGAGAGAAAAGCCATAGGAGCTACCAGCAGGAGTGCCATAGGGGTGGAGCCACGTAAGGCTTTTGGAGCTCAGAACTCATTACGGGGTGCTTTGGATGGTCCACAGGGAACTACAGGACTTCACATTTGTCCTTCTGGACTTTGAACTTGTTTTCATCCCAATTGTTTGTATCCTGCTGTGTATACCTTTTGGAATGGCAATACTTATCTTGTGCCTTTGCATCTTAGAAGTCTTTAACTTTTCATTTGTAAAGCGGCTCACAACTAGGAGTTTGCCTAAGATCTTGGAGACTTGGGACTTGGATTTTTCAGCATTGCTGAAACTGTTAGGACTTTTAGTCCATCTTAGAGATGGACTAAAAATGTCTTTTGCATAAATGGATGTGCATGAGTCTTCCGAGGGCCAGAGTAATATGTCATCGTTCTAATGTTATACAATGTTCAAGTTGTGAAATGTTTAAGCATGTCTATGTATCTGGAAATTTGCTTTAAAAAGTATATGTCTAGTTGCCAAGTTGCCAAGGGGTGGATTGTGTTAGTTGATATATTGGGTCAATTTGGCTGAATCAGCTCCGCAGTTCTCAGTGTGGGGGCCCAGCCCTGTGGGTGGGCAGAGCCCAGGAACTGAAGAAGGCTTCCTACCGCCTCTTTTCCTGCCACCCTGCCCCGCTTCTGTGGAGAAGTCCCAGGCTTCAGAGGAGCTTGATCTACACAGGACCTCTGATCTTTGCCGTGGAGCACTGGTCTTCAAAGTCAGCATAGAAGGAAGAGAGAGGCTTGATGCAGCTGCTCCTCCTCTGTTCTTCATTGTTTTCTGCCACATGAACTGCTGTTATTTGGCTTGGAGCCAGCGGAATATGGGCTGAACCCTCCAGTAACTGTGAGCTAAATAAACCTTTCCTTCCTTCATTTTGAGTGTCGGGTATTTGTCCCAGCAATGAGTAAAAAGTAACTAAGACACCATACCTGTTACTTAAGTTTACAATTTAAATGCTCAATAAATGAGAATTTTATGCACCTCAATTGTTTCTACTTCTTGATTTGTACTGCTGTCATCTTAGTGAGGTTGCCCTGCTCCATCATTGCATAGGCCTAGTTCAGTAGAAGTCTCTTCTTGACATAACCCTGGGTACAGTCGAGGGAAGCTTCATGAATTAAGATCTGAATTAAACATAGATATGTCACAAAAAGTGTTTCGGTGGGAGGTGGAAGATGAAAGGGGCAGAAAAGACAAAATATCAGCCAACAGCAGTAGTGTACTGCAAGAAAATACAGTTCCTTGAGTCTTGAAAAGTATTATTCCTTCTATTCTGCTTAACAGTGTGAAAATATTCTTGATAAGAATCTTGGCCACAATGAAAGGGAAATCTGTAATTTCTTTCTTTCTTGGTTCCAGTCAAAAACAAAGCATGTGAACTGAAGGGCAAAAGCGTCAGCTGTAAGCAGCAAACAGCTAGAGGACCCATGCTCAAGGCTGCCCAGACTGTCAGTATCACAGTATTGCTGTTGAATCAATATGTCTCTTCCATTAAGCACTTGTATTTCATAGTTTAGTTTAAGTACTATAGTATTTAAACCTCCTTTGAAAAAACTTTGTACTCCTTAGTGAGTGAAGTACTAAAGCGCTGAGCCCTATACCTAACATTTCAATATGGTGGTGTAAAAGAGCAGCGTTAAGTCAGATAGAAACCTTTAACTCAAATCCACAATAAGAAGAAAGCCATCACAGAGCCCATCTCTGGGTTGTAAAGGTGAAAGTTAAATCTGTAGCTTACATGTTTCTCTCTAGATTTGCTTTCACAAAATCAATTTAGGTATGTCTTTGATGGAAGTCTATTTATTTCCTAAATACTCTATTTATTTGGGCTTTAATCATCTTAAACTTTGATAAAGCCCAAAGTTCAGTCTTTGTTACTTTGGCAGGCTATTGACAAGCTTCCTTAACATGGCAATCAGGCATCTGTTTTTTTCTCCATTTTCCTATTTCTGTTGAAGAGCTTAAAGTTGAAGCTGTCTCTGTGGTCTACAAAAGGATAAGTTGACTTTTGATTGATTAAAGCAATGAATTTGATAGTGAGGAGGATTTTTGTTTGTTTAAAGCCAAGAAAAAAGAGTTGTATAAATGGATGGGAAATATATTTCAAAAGCACTTAGGAAAGAAGAGAGCATCTCTCCCTGATGGAATTCAGGAGGGAAATATTTCTCAGACTGGCACCAGAAGGGATAAAAGAAGTGGGAAGCTGCAACACCCAGAGAAGACAGGACTACAAAACTGTGCTGGTGGAAGGTCTCATGGGCAACTGTGCCAGAACTCACGTATTCTAGGTCAGTCTAGTATGAAGTTCACAGAGTGTGTACTGAGGGGCTGTATTTAAACATTCATAAAGAGAGGGAGGCTGGGCACTATCCTCAGGTCAACCTTTACTCTTGCCATATGGCCAAACTGCCTAGAGAGCTTGCTTGTTTCTTGCATTCTGGGTGTGTCACAGATGCTTTCACTGATGCTACCTATCAGGACTGCTGTTCACTCACATCCAAGACTTTGTATAACCATTATTTGAGGAGTCATCTTTCCTTGTAACACGTTAAGACATTCATACAAGGGCCTGGGGAGAATAAGCACTTGCCTGGCAAGCACAAAGGCTTGAGTTCAATCCCCAGTTCTGCCAAAAAAAAAAAAAAAAAAAAAAAAAAGAGAGAGCCATATGGTCACACCTGCAGAAAGTCATTTGGGTGGATCAACTTCAAGTCCTTTGAGTGAGGGTAACAATTAATTATGCCTCCACTATATACCTCCCTTAGGAACCTTCGTTTGTCCTTCCTAAGTGAGAAAAAGACTGCATGGCCTACCTGGGCAGGGCTCTGAAAAACTTCTTCAAAGGGAAAGCTTCAGTTTCTTCTATTTAAACTTCTCAATATAGCATTGTAACATTTAATATCTATATCTTGAAAAGAAGGAATCATTTATTTTGCCTTTAGAAATAATTTCTTTTATGGGAAACAACTTCTACCTATAGCTTCAACGTTTTTCTATTTAGTTAGCAGAAACCCCAGTGGTGGGAAATCCTTAACTGTTAAATATGTATTGTCATTACTGTTTTGATGATTTCTAAGAGGGAAGACTAAGGAAAACCACATTATTACACAGGACAAGCGAACATGACTGGAGTCTATTTCAAACACATTTCTTCCCATCCCCAAACAGTGTCCTATAAATCATTTCTTAATGGAAAGGCAGCTCTGGACCTGCCTTTTCATGAATAGGCTAGTCAGAGACAGAGACACATCCATCTAATCCTTGAACTCAGACAAATTTGCAGTTGAGATGGGAGTCTGCTGTATGCTACCAGCTTTTCTCTTGCTTCATTGAGGATATCATATTATTAGCATTCTCACTAGACTCAAAAGAGTTAGCAAGTATCTAGATTTATCATCTTGCTATCTCTACTGCCTCCCACACCACCCTCTGTGCGCATGCACACACACACCCTACAATCACCATTCTATTATGAAAACTATGAAAAAGATCTCATTTCCTGATTATAACAAATCCAAGGTTAAGAATCACATAGAGATTTTTTTTTTTTCACTCAAGTTATGTCAATCTTGCAAGTAGATGAAAACCAAAAATCATTTGCCATGGAATACATTTTCTGTAACTTAGAGTTTAAACAAAGTATGTAGGCATTATACATTTCCTTCAAATCTCCAGTAAAGATTTGCAAGCTATCATGAGGTTTTTCACCACCATCTTTCATTTTCTGTAAAGACCAGATGCAGTTTTCCCTCTTTTCATTGGATTTGTCAACATGAGCCCTTTGCATTAATTGTTGTGCACAAAACCCAGCAAAAATCTGCAACAGTAACCTAATACATCACCATTTATTCTGGTAATTATTTGATAAAAGTACAGTTCATGTCTGTAAACCCAAATGCTCATCCCAATATAGCTGATTAGTGATAATCCCGGAGTTTGAACTCAATCAGCTGTGTGTTCAGCTCGGAAAATAGTCCTGCTTACTGTGGACAAGGCCGTGCCTTAGTCACCTCTAGGAGCACATGCACACTCGCATCTAGGAGTACATGCCACCTCCTGCATTAGAGCCCTGCATCACTTAGCGCAAGTGCAGAACCACTTACCTTTTGTAAGATAGCTTACCAGGCTGTGGGTGAGTTATTTAATCTTCAAGCCTTGTCTTCTAAATTTGTAAAACTGGAAAAAGATAATAATACTTCACTTCCCAAGCCTTTGCAAGAACTACAGGCAAGTATATCATAGTAAAGTATTTAGCCTACAGACCAAATATAGCAAATCTTCCATATACATTAACTTCCATTGTAATGTCTTCCAAATGTGTGCTTTTCAGAAGAAGGACTTAAAAACCTTCAATTCATTTGTACACTTTTGATCAGATGGTTAGTTTCTGTTCTGGGTTACTATGTCCAATCAATTCAGAATGGAACAACAGTATAGAAATGAGCAGAGTGGGACAGCCATATGCTCATGATCTCTATCCCTAAGCTCTAAGGCCTATCTAATTTTATCTTAAACCAAGGTCACAAATTCTCTGTGAACTAAACTTCTGGTAATCGAAAAGCTCTTGAGACAACAGCTGTGGTATCTGTTTTAGCTGTGGATATCTAAGATAAGGAAACAGTAGTCAGGATAATGGCATGAAAAGCCATGCAGGGCTAGAGAAGTTCAGAATACTGTGGGTGGAATTTCAAAGCTGTCTGTGCTGAAGAATGGCCAGAGAAGTAGCGGTGGTGTACAGTCTCAAGCATCTTTAGAAAATTCATTCATAAATCCTATAAACACTACTGTCTCCATGTGCTACTTGGAGTTATATAGCTTATCCTATGTAATGGTTCAAGGTCAAGCAGGAGTCAACCCACTATGGGCCAACCAATAGGTCTTCTCTTGCAGTCTTATGTGCTGCCCCATAAGGGCAGACCCAAGTATTTGAGGGATTAACAGAGAAAGGGAAGTGAATTGCTCAAAGGAATGTAACCCAACTTGGCCCTCTTCCCTCCCAGAGCCAGTCTGTAGTGAAACATACTGTGTCTTCATAGCTGTAAATTCAGAGAAAAATATTTAAGAAGAAAAATCTTCAAGTGGACAATGTGGCACAAATTAAGAGATATGTTTGTACCTGAACTCTTCTCCACAGGACAACAGTTTAATCACATAAACTCCTGTGCATAAAATATAGTTTTGGCAGACAGATTTCCACCACAATTTACTTGAGCCACATTCTACTGCAGTTCCGAAGCAGCAGACAGCCCACTCCATGAGCTCCAACTCAATTTGTCCTTCACATTGTCAAAACGTTCTTGTCTCACATGAGAACCCTCAATTACCATGCAAAGGTTTTTTTTTTTTTTTTTTACTTTTTTGGGACAGGGTCTCACTATGCAGTTCAGGCTGGCCTTAAGCTCACTTTGTAGCTCAGGCTGGTCTTGAACTCACAACAATCCTCCTGCCTCAGCCTCCCGAGTGCTGGGATTACAGGCATGTGCCACTATGCCCGGCGCAAAGGTTTTTTTATCAATTATTTTTCTTTTTGATGCTCTATATTTACCACTTCACTGTTTCCTTTTAAATTTAAATTTGCAGGACATGATTCATGTCATATTTCTAGAAGGCTAATGTTAAGTGACTACACTTCAATGTAGCTGCATGCAAGGCAGCAATTAATCTTGTAAGGTTCATTTAAGGAAGGCATAAACTAGGCTGATAATTTAAAGTCATCCGTTTTGCTTCTTAAAGTCATTTCTCATTGTAACAACAAGGTGGACTGCTTTCTGGGAAGAAATATAAAGATATATACCTGTGATGCTCATGTAATATGTTCTCTAGCCTAGAAAAGAATTTTATACAATTAGAAAGTTCTTCTAAGTAGAAACTGTTCTCCCAAGTGAAATAATATTTCCACACAGTGATGGAGAGGCAATGCAGTGTGAGCAAAAAAGCTGCACAGCTGCCTGGCAAAGTCAGTGCTCCAGCAGAGGGGGAGGAAGACTAGGATGGCTGAAGATTTCTGAATTTTGGAACCTCTTTAGAGCCAGTTCTAGACATGGATAGATAAAGAGGTGCTGGACTGTTTAGTCAAGGATCTTGTGGTTACAGAGAAATAAACTTGATTCTGTAAGTTTAAAATAAGTTGAGGGAGGGACTCAAAGATAAGAGTCAGATGTTGGGAGCCTTTGAAGCTGAAATTTGGTCAAATGTGTGAGAGCTGAGAGTGGGAAGAGGCCGCAATGCCTAAAGCAGTCAAACTACCTCAGTCCTGAGAAAAGCATCCTGCCTGGTTAATGTCAGCTATTTGTCACTAGGCAACCTTATGTCACATGATACTAAATTTGCGAAAGGTAGAAATAAATGCTTCTACTACTATTAGGGTAGGGGCGGGGGCCATTTGCCAATCAGGCTACAGGCCACCACACGACCCAGCTCTTGTATGCTTGTCCGTCTTTTCTTCACTGCAGCTGTCATTTCCGCTAGGGTACACTGAAAGGCGAATGGGGTCATATAGCAGAATCTTGTTCTCACAAAATTCAAAAATGGAAACAATTCTAGCAAAGAGATCTTTGTCTCTCCAGACCCTATAGATCTTGTCTTTGTCCATCTGATTTCACTATTCTCTCTATAAACCCATTTTCCATATTTGAAAATCCATGGGCCAACTATGGCTACCAGCATTAGCTTTGTCTCTTTTCCACTTCAATAATACTCATAGACTTCTCTGAGTTCCCAAATTACATTTTTATAAGACAGAGACCTAATTAGTACTGTGTGGTTTAGGCATCCATGGAGCAGACTTCCTAAGGCTGGCTGATCCCTCCTCCTTAGTGGGAGCTTTTGGGGACAGATTCTCTGAGAAGGAATGTTGGAACAGGAGAAATTGATGTAAGAGAAAATGATTAAAGAAACATCACAGCACTTCCTTAGTAATGTTTGCTTCTGTATTATTTCATTATAATCATGCTTTTACTTCTGTAAAACATACCAGAAAATGCTATTCAAAGAGACACATATATCTCTCCCAGGGAGAGATATACTAATCTAGTAGCACCCATTTTAAGATCCTACCACAAAAGAATCAAATTAATGAGTCAATAAATTATCTACACAATAATCAGTGACCTGTGACATCCAGAAGAGAAAATGTCAAGCATAAGCCAAAGATAATTACATTTAAGGAGAAGGATGGTAGTTAAATGATGTGACAGGTGGAGGTTACTGGGTAACCAAGAGCTTGAGCTGCTTCGCCTCATGATAGTTCCAAAATTCCTTTCATCCTGTTGCTTTGCACATGGACACCTGCATCCTGTTCTTTGCCTTATTAACCTTTTACTCTCTCTATAGCATGGTGGCCCCAAATTGCATTCCCACAAAAAGTATGTTGAATTCCTAACACCAGGTGCCTATGCAATGTGACTTTATTTGGAAATACAGAAGTAAATTTTCAGATGTGATCAAGTTAAGATGAAATTATACTTGATTAAGGTAGCCCCTAAATCTAATAGCTGGAGTCTTTACAAACATGGGGAGATTTGGAGACAGAAATAGAGAAGTCTATGTGACAGCAGAGGCTGAAGTCAGAGGGATGAGGCTACAGTGGTCCCAAGCAGCCACTGAAGTGGGGGAGAGGCAACACATTCTCCAGTGCACACTTCTCAGAGCCTCGTGGAGGAGGAGGCTCTGGGAAGTGTGCAGCATAGCCCTGCCAACGTGCCAACTGATACCTCTATCCTCCAGAACCGATACAGAGCAAATATCTGTTATTGCAAGTACCGTGTTGTTATGGCAACCACAGGCAACTAATCCAAACACTGCCCAGGGGTTGCCAACTCCAATTCTCTTCTCACATAACATTTGAAGAATATGTTGCTGTTCTCTTTATGTCATCATACAATGTTTTCACTGTCATAGCTACCATTTGACTTTCATAGTAGAGGTAGCATCATTCTATACTTGCATCCTTTTGTTTGTGAATTATAGAGATTTTTGAGGGGTTATTATTTGTATGACTCCATGCCTAGAATATTGTAGGACATTCGATAAAAATCTTAGGATTGATATTTATCCTGTGGCCTGAGTTACATTCCTGTCACTGGGACATAATAGCCACCATCCAAGATGAGAGGAAGGATAGGTTTATTTGGCTTTCTTGGCTGCCTCCAAGTCAGGAAGGGCATGTGGAAGGGCTCCGGTGGAGGACATCTACTCACATCATGGCGTCCAGGAAGCAGGGAGAGAGGGAAGGAAGGAGCCAGGGGAGGAGAATACATCCCTCCTGTCCACACTGCACTTAGCCACAGATCCACGTGTGTAAATCATCTTCCAAAACCCCTGCCTCTGAGAATGTGAGAGTTTCATGGGTTGCTCTCGATCTAAGCCATAATATCCCTTCCTGGCCCTCAAAAGACTCCTGCACATTTCTCTACTGAAAATGCATTTAGCCAGTCTGTAAGAGGCACCAAAATCTTAATAGTTCCAGCATTGCTAAAATGTCCAAGTCCAAAGTCTTCTCTGAGTCTCAAGACAAAGACAAGAGCAGTGAACCCCTCTAAAAATTGATAAGAAGAAAGTTGAATATTTCCAACATACCATAGCACAGTGTAAACAGTTTTATTCCAAAATGGAGACATGGGTAGATAGAAAGAATCAGGACCAAAGCAAGAATACAACTCATCAGGGCAAACATGAAGCCTGTAGCAACATGTCCAGCAGCCTGGGGAAAGTTGTATCGAAATGTGAACTCCAAATGGCTTTGGCAGTCCTGCCATTGCAGCCTTACCAGTTGCAGCTCTGGTGGCCTCTCTCGTGGGTGGGTTCTGCTCACTACTTGTGGCTTTTATCAGATATTTTATGTCTCTAGCTTGTCATACCTCCTCAGTTATCTTCTATACCTTTGGCTTCACTTTCATAGTTTTATACACTACCATTTCAGGAGTACACAGCTTGTCCTCCCAGGCTTTCTTCTAAAATGTGGATGGAAGCCTCCATGTCCCCATCACTATTGCATTTGATGTGTCATCAGAATCAGAACCAGGTAGGTGATGCAAGCTTTGCTACCAGCTCAAGCAATAGCAAGGACTACGTGCATCATGGGAACAGAGGTATCTGGGTTCCTGGTTGGCTGAACTCTGGGAAAGTCTTTCATAGCTGATCCTAAAGTCACAGGAGATGAGCAAAATAAAGGCAAATTTTCTCCCAGAGTTCTGACCAAAATCTCTCATTTAGTTTGGCTCACCACATTCTAGGGCTTCTCTAGGTGGTATCTTCAAATCTTTCTAAACTCTTCCCATAGGCCAGCACCAAAGACCTCTGAACCACGTAGTCATGTCTATTCACAGAAATTTCACCAAAACAATCCCACTTAGTTTTTTTTTTTTTTTTTTTCTTGTCACTGAGACACTATAGCGATCCCTTCCTGGTCCTCATCTTGGTCCAGAAAGTTTATATTTGTAATCTCATTGGCAAATTATTGGAATCCCATCAAATTAATTCCAATCCACCATACCCAGTGCAACCCTTGGTAAAGACACTAAGGCATATTTGTAGTCAAGGGGAAAAAAGTCTAGCTATGGTGATGATTATCTGCAACAAATACCACAACTCAGGGCTGAGCCTGGGTTTTATTCAGTCATGAAGGAGGAGTGTCTTGAGGATGAGTGACTGTGAATAGCAGGAAGTAGTTGAGTAGCATAAGCGGGCTAGCGAAGAGGCTGGATTTACCTCTGTCATACTCAGAGAGTAATCTGCATTATACAGTTGAGACATTATCTCATGTTTTGGAGTTGGTGCTTCAGCTCTGATGTGTAATCTTTCAAGCCCCAGGAAGTCATAGCCTCTGTCTTGAGGCTTGATCCCAACATACAGCGTAGAGCACTGGCTCTTGTTCTATCTCAACCCAACTCATTGAAGAGCAACAGGTGGGAGTTTCTGGGGAAACACACCTGCTGTCTTCAAAGACTATCACCAGCACCTTAGCTAGACTGATGATATGCTTTGCTTAAATCCAGTTGAAGGCATAAGGAAAAATCCTAGCCAGCTCTGTACATATCAGTACGTCAAAACAGTGTCAGGCTCAACCAAAATGGAGGCGATGGCTCTTCTTTCAAGGAGAGCTTCCAGGTGGGTTTCCAGAAAACACAATCTCAGATACCCACAAATTAAAGAAGGAAAAGTTTGTTTTGGCTCTCTGTTTTTAGAGGTTTCCAGCTCTAATCAGCTTGATCCAAAGCAAGAAGATACTGGTGCAAAGACCTGGGTGGAGGAAAGGTGCTTACAGCATGGCATCCCAGAAGCAGAGGGAGACAAGGGGAGCTGGGGCAGGGCAAGGTACCCTTCAAGTCACATCCCCAGTAAGCCTCCTCTTCTGACCATGATGCACCTGCCAACATCAGGGTACCTTTGTTCCAATAGCTTTCCAAAAGCCCTGCCTATGACAGTTTTGGGGGTCATTCTCGGTCTAAACAATAACACATATTCAATATACTATGTCAAGAATTCACCATTTTTAAAATCACACCTTATACACTAAAATATGTTGCAGAAAGAATTTAGGCAGCCAGATAGTTAAACAACTTAGCGAACCAACTTTATTTGGTTGCCTCTAGCCCTGGCTAAAAAACAAAACATTTTTTAATTTTAAAAAGTTCAGGGGTAAAAACAAAAGAGGCCTCTGGCTGATTTTAGGATTTCATAGAATTTTTCCAAAGTCAAATAAAGTAATTGTAATTCATGCATTCAGAAGTGTGGTACAAATTCAAATGAAGATAAATAGCACATGGGCCATCTGAGGCAGGCAGATTCATGGAAGAAATTTGAAGCTGCTGTAAGAGAGCTAATGGAAAGCCCACTTATTCTAATTTCCAACTAAGATAGATATAGTTGCACAACTCCTATACAGTTCACTCTCATGTTAGGTCTCCTTCTCTGGAAATGATGGAGGTGGTGGTTCAGTTTACCCCTCAAGTATATGTTAGTTGCTATTTTGAGATGTCTGCTATAAATCTGGGGCACATTTTTACTTTTCTAAATAAATAAATAGCTAAGAAAATATCTATCATGTAGGGATATTAGTTCTCTGTACTGTAAATAATCACTAGTTGATTTTTAGACTGTGCTTTAGATAAGTGGCAGAAATTATCTGCTGGGCTCAGGGAATGCAGGGCAGACAGTCTTATCAACACATTAAATGGTATAATTACACATTCTGTAATGCATATCATCATAATACTTGGGCAGGCAGAGCCTATTTTTATCCTTTTTTCACTCAAAAATCTTCAACTTTTAGAACAAGATGACAAGTGTAATCTCTGTGAATCATTCTTCCATTATGAAAGTTAGATTCACTTAAGCCAAACTTGTTCACATTCAGGCCACATACTCCATGGTACACACTGAGTTGTCTTCCCACCTATCATTCTACTTTTTATGATTAACCTGATCCAGGACTGGTTTAGGGATGGCCATGGAACCCAGTTCTGGCCAATGAGAAAAGACATCTGCTGGAGTTGTAGGTGGAGAGCCCTTCTACGAAATGTGCTCCCAGTAGAGAGTCTTAGGAAGAGACACTGTGTGTTCTGATTGTGCGTGTTGTCTGCTTTGTTTTTTGTTTGTTTATTTGTTCTACTGAAGTACAAATATCAGTGAGACGGTTTTAAGATACCTTGACAAGATGGATTTGATAAATTAATACACTGCAAACTGTTTTCATAATGTTTTGGTATCATAGAAGGTGCACACATGATATTATACTTACAGACATTATTGTAGCATATGACTCTTATCAGGAAAGAAAGAGTGTAGCTGTTTGTGTATCTTATTTTTTATACCTGAATTACATCAAAGATTCAATAATTAATACTTTCTAACTTGTTATTTTCCTAGTGATTGTCCATAGTACTAGAAGCTGACATAATATCCTGTCCAACCACCATTAGTGCAAATCTTGCCTCTTATAGGATTATGCAGAAGCACAGCGTTACCAATCCCAACTGTACTGTCCATACACACACACATCATGATTCTTCCATTCTAAATGCCTTCCTTGCTCTACACCTGTCAGAGATGGGCACTCCATTGTCATTCAACAAACTTAGGTGCTTGAACTCAACAACGCAATCCAACACAGCCCAGCATTCCACAACAATAGTGGGTTATCCAAAGAAGTTGTTGACCATAGCCATTTATAGCTCAGTTTAATATTATGGCCCCGTGATGTATACTTCATTTTTATACTTTTCTGCTGGATGGTTAAGACCTAAATAGAGCAAGACTTATATACCAACACATGTACTTTATGTTTCTTATGTGATCAGTGAAGTCCCCTCAGGGTTTATCTTCTAGTCCTGTACCTTATTCTGTAGATCCTTTGTCTGTGTCACCCATGTGGATGAGTCATGGCCAATGCTTGACCTCTGCTCTGTTTTTGAAGTGTGAAACATCTGTAGCCACCTCGACACATGAAAAGGAAAACCTTACCATCATGGCAAGACAAATGGAATAACTTGGGCCCTTAGCAACATCTTTAAGCCAATTATTCAAACAGTTTTGAAGTCTTCTCTATTAGGAAACTTGCTGTTAACATTAGGGGAAAATATCCTTATTAGTTAGGCCAGATTTGTATGTTAGCTGCATCTGAAGGCACTTAAACTGCCATGTTCTACTTAAATCCTTTTATTGTACGGTAGGTGAATGATGAAATTGCAAAACAAGTAATAACAAAATCCTGTAGTGTACATATCTTTTTAATGTTCAAGCTTTTTATTTTTACATGCCCTCCTTTTTATGCTTATTCCACATAATTTCAGAGACTCATCCTCACCTCTGCTTCTAGGGGTCTCTGACCCAGAAACAACCTGGTTGCCATGACTGCCATTTCCACATGAATTCATGCCCTCGGTTGAACAATGAGTAGCCTCCCCAGAAATCCTACATTAACCGTTGGGTTAAGAGAATCTCTTTTGCTATCAGTTTGCTATAAATGATGCTGCCAAAGACCGCTTCTCATCACATTAAAAGACACTAAATGAGAATGGAGTAGATTAAGAGTAAAGTAGCCACAGAAGTTCCAGACAGAGAGGGAGTCTGGGGGCCATGAGGGCTCTGATCTCAACTTTTCCAGAAGCTCAGCTACCACACTTAGGATTGGCCCTGACATAAGCTCAAAAGATTCCTTTGACACCAGACAGATTGAAACAACCCATTTGAAACAACTGCATTGGTATCTACCTTTGTCCGCACACCAGCTGTATCTCAGTCACATCGTATGTGTTATCTCTGGGCTCACAAGACTCGAAATGTAATTTGTAACCACTGTACAGTTTAAAAAGTGGAAAGTCATAGAGTTTGAGTGACATGCTCACGTCACGCATTTCTGATGAGCAGAATGGGGACGCAGCCCCTATCTATCAGGCTCCTATGCCAGTGCTCTGCCTTGTGCCACCTGTCATTGACATCAGTAACATGCACACTGAATTTCAGAGAGCTTCTACTTTTCTTAAATTATTTTGCAAGTAGTAGTTTATCATTTCGGAAAAAAAAAAAAAAAAACTATAGATGGAGATTTATATCATTACTCCTTTCCTTATTCCCCACTATATGTTTTGTACACAGATAGGGTAGTTTAATACAGCAATTCTAATTTACCACTTTTATCTGGATGATTTCTTCTCCTAGAATCTCTTTCTCTTTCTAAAAGATTGTTATGGTTTGTGTCTAGTGGTGTCCCTAAAATCTCATACAGTCATGGGGCGGACTTCTAGACTTTGTGATTAATGTATGATCCAGTGCTAGGATTATGGGTGTGAGTGCTGCTGGGATGATGGGTGTGAATGCTACACCTGGCCTGGGGCGGATGGCCTGAATGCACCAGGAGGGAGGCAGACCTGCTGCCGTTGTTGCCACAACCCTTCCCTGTGTTCTTGCTCTGCCACTGCTGTGAAAGGCTACTCTCTGCCACGTGTGACTATTGCTTGGGCCAGCTGAGTATGGACTGAGACCTCCACATACTGTGAGCTAAATAAGCCTTTCCTTTATTAATTTTGGGGGTTGGGTATTTTGTCCCAGCAATGAGGACAATGTAGCTGAAACAAAGATGAAGCCTGTGCACCCCTGATGCTGCAGCTCCAATTTTATTCTGTACAGCTTTTTCCAGTGCCTCTAGGTGAAAATAGATTCTCTTTAAAACTCTTCTTTTACTGCATCCATACCTTTCCCTCTTACTAACACTATCTAGGAGATTAACTCTTCCTAGAATGTAAGCACCTCGAGTAATACGTATCTAGCCCAACTTTGTATCTTGTTACCTAACAGTGTAGGGTATTATAAACACTGAATGTGTAAGCAAATGAATGAGTGGGTGAACAAATGAATACAGGCAACTTTATTTAGAAATTAAAAATAGTATCTTAACTTGTTCAATAGGATATCAGAACTAAGTTGCCTTGTTTGTTTGTTTGTTTGTTTGTTTTTTGATTACTGTATTGTTTTTTGGTTGAACCGTTTTTCAGGAGAGGTTTATTTTGTTTTTGGTGCCAAGGACCGAACCCAGGGTTTCCAGCTTGCTAGGCAAGCATTCTACCACTGAGCTAAATCCCCAGCCCCAGAACTAAGTTGCTACCTCCTCTTTCCCACACTTAACTAGCCATGTAGGAGCAGGAAAATCATGCAAACCTATTGCTTTCAGAATTCTTTGAAAGCCCCATGATTCTCAGTCTAACATAGGATTCTCCTAAGCCACTGAAGCAAATTTGGACCTTTGTGGATGAGTGATGAAAGCTAAATATTTGCTTCAAGGAGTTTATCTTGTTGGGCATCACCATTTCTTGAAGAAAAGCAAAACCACCACATCACTGAATCTTATTTGCTATGCAAGTGTAGCTTTTATGAGTACTGAGAGAGGAAAGCTCTTTGAACTGCTCTAATGACAAAATGATTGTTTCTTATGACTTCAGAACATGTAGCAAATAATTAATATAAAAAGTTAAAATAAGATCATCTTTCCCCCAACATGATTATAGGCAGGTGTACAATTTTGTAGCATATTTATAAGTTGAATATGATATCATTCCATGTTATGACCTACTGGCCCTCAGATAAATTGATCACAACCCACTTGTTCTTTAAATCTATAGTGGAATGTTCTAGTGTCTGTTAAGTACTTCATCTAGGACTAAGTTTTCTAATGAGCCTGCGTTCCTAGTTACTAACTGTATTTTATCTGCGTAACTCAAAACCCCAGATCCAGATACACAGAAACACATGTCTGTACCAACACAGCCAAACACCACCTTGGTGTAAGTGCTACTTTAAAGTGCTTTGCACACTATAACGTGACAGTCTTAGTCCCTAAGCTGAAGTGTCCCTATCTGTCAGGGAAAAGGGGAAATGGACTTTAGTGTTCTAAACCATGCACATTTAAAAAGCATTAATGCTTAAAAAACTTAAGGGCAAAAAGCTTCATATCACATGTATAAAAATATCCAAGGATAAAACACTCTGATAAAACTTGATCTTATGTGATCTACCTCAAAAATTATCAATCTCTAGACTGTGAGAAGCATTTTCTCGTTTATTATTATCTGTTGCCCTTTCACTGCATATATTATAATCATAGATATTGCAGTACCTTAAACAGACTTTAAAATCCTTTGTCATTTACATTTTTATGCTTTATATATGAATACTATAATAAAGAACATTTTATTCTTATCTATGAAGTGGAAAAGGCACATATGCCATTCTAATTTTATGTTGATATGATGTTTTAGGATTATGTAAATCTTACAAGCTAATTATCTCATTCTTTTTATGTATAACTGCCTCTGTCCATTTCTATTGCAGTAATTGTTGGTGAGCGACTTGCCTCAGGATTCTGGAGACTAGGACATCCAAGACTGTGGCAGTTGCATTTGCTCAGCTCTGCTGAGGGCCTCAGGTGGTTTGCAGCTGCCTGCATGAGAAAGAAGCAAGCAGGATGGGTCGAGAGCATTACTACCTCTTAACAACCTTTCACTACTTGAAAGACTCAATCCCCAGCATAACCACTTTGGCAAACAAATTTCAACATGGGTTTTGGAGGGGCCAGTCCTTATGGAATCCATAGCAAAACCAAAAACAGTAAAAATTTAAAAACAACTGAAAACAGTAGAGTTTCAAATGCTTTACTCTTTATAGTCAAGAGATTAGAGATTATGATTACTTTTATTCATATATATATATATATATTTATCATGCTCTCACTATACAGCTCTGATTGTGATCCTCCTCCTGCCTTCAGCCTCCCCAGCACTGGGTTACAGGTGAGAGCCACCACAGCTGGACTCAGTTGCTGGCTCAGCATGGCCCTGGGTCAGGGCCAGCATGGCTTGTGGTATGAGGAACCAAACTAGGATACTAGTAGTGACTGCACTGGGATAATGGGCAGAAGCCAGAGCTGTTTTCAGCAAGGAAGGAAATTGAGGCCCTTCCCCTCTAACAAACGTGGATAGCAAGAAGTTCTCTCAGTTAATAAAACCATTAAGCAATGCTCAGAACCGGCCCAAAAGAACATCAATTTTACAAAATGGAAATTAGTCTGATTTAGATGAATATGAACTATGGAAGGTCACGTTACTACTTAAAGTTTAGGCTCTAGGGAAGAGGGGCATTCAGGCCCCTGCGCAGACATTTGGGACTTATAAAACTAGGTTGTCTGAGCAGAAGGAGAGGGGGGAGCACAGGATTAACTGTAGGTCCCTGGCTTGCAAATTTTTTTTCTTTCAGACAGGCCTTTTATAGGTAGGGAAGTAAACTTCCATTACAAACTCTTCATAAATCCTAGAATCATTACAGGGAAAAAAGAATTAACCTTGGCATTTAGATTATTTCATTAATCATTTTCTGTGATTTTGCCCTATAAAAATCAGAGACATTTTTCAGGTAGTAATTTTTAAACATAATAGAAATGTATTTTAAGACAAAGGGATGAGATAGAAACAAATGTCCATGTAGCAGCTATTTTGAATATCCAAAGAATTCTTTCCATTGTATGTCACAAGTACATTCACTTCCAGTAAATAATGTAACATAAAGTTACATAACATCTATGTTACAAGCAGATGCTTTAAAATACTTGTGAGTGATGGATCACTTGCATAGAGTTCAAGTTCAGTTTGAATTATATACTAGACTGACCATCAATCCAGTAAGTTTGTTTTTTATACTTTTCCCAATGCTTTAAGTTTCATTTCCTCATTTGACATTTAGCTTTAATCTTCTGAATGTGAATAGCCAGTTTTCCAAGCATCATTCATTAGAGTCTATCTTTCTGCCACTGTATTTTGACCCCTTTTTCAAAGGTCACATAGTTGAAGGTACTTGTTTCTGCATCTGTTCTGTTTTATTGATCCTCATGTATGTCTTTCTGCCAGTACTGTTTCTTTCTTTTTTTTTTTTTTAATCATAGTAGCTTTGTAATGTACCTTCAAGTCCAGGATGGTGATGTCTCCCATCTTGCTTTTTTTATTCAGGATTTCTTTTGCTACTTTGGGTCCCTTCTGGTTCCATATGAATGTTATGATTATTTTCTCAGGCTCTGTGAAGAACGTTCTTAGAACTTTGATTGGAATTGCATTAAATCTGTATATCAATTTTTGAAGTATGATCATTTTGACTATATTAGTTCTACCTATTCAGAAACAAGATAGCTTTCCATTATTTTTTCTTTTCTTTAATTTATTTTTTATTTTATTGAAGTACAAATATCAATCAGACAGTTTTAAGACACCTTAACAAGACAAATTCGATAAATTAATACATTGCAAACTGTTTTCATACTGTTTTGGTATCGTACAAGGTGCATACATAATATTATACTTACAGACATTATTATAGCAGATGTCTCTTATCAGTAAATTAAGAGTGCAGCTGTTTACTTATCTTATTTTTTATGCCTGAATTATATCAATAATTCAATAATTATTTTCCTAGTGGATGACCATAGTACTAGAAGCCGACATAATATCCTGTCCAACCACCATTAGTGCAAATCTTGCCTCTCATAGGATTATGTAGAAGCACAGCGTTATCTATCCCAACTGTACTGTCTATACACACACATCATGATTTTTTTCTTTCTATACCCCTTCCTTTGTCTACACCTGTCAAAGGTGGGCACTCCATTGTCATTCAACAAACTTAGGTGCTTGAACTCGACACCACAATCCAACACAGTCCAGCATTCCACAACAATAGTGAGTTATTCAAAGAAGTTGTCGACCATAGCAATTTATAGCTCAGCTTAATATTATGGCCCTGCGATGTATACTTCATTTTTATACTTTTCTGCTGGATGGTTAAGACCTAAATAGAGCAAGACTTATATAGCAACACATGTACTTTATGTTTCTTATGTGGTCAGTGAAGTCCCCTCAGGGTTTATCTTGTAGTCCTGTACATTATTCTGTAGATCCTTTGTCTGTCTCATCCATGTGGATGAGTCACGGCTAATGCTTGACCAGTTTGCTCTCTGTAAGAGCCTGAGAGAAAGTTTTCTCTCCATGTGACTCTCCCCAGGTACACTATAGAACTTCAATCTCTTTCCTCTGTGGCTCCATAATCTCCTTGTTCAGAAAATTTGGAGCTCAACTGAGTTTCATGATGTTGCAGTGCAGATTCTCCTATGTCCTGAGTCTTCACTGACCTTGAAAGGCTAGAGCCAAAATGTTGGCTGGCCTTGTGGCTCTTCTATTTCTCCAACTCTGATCGGTGAACTTAGGTTGTTAACCATCCAGAAGAAAAGCTGAATAGTATCCTGTAGCATATGCCATTCACTTTGCCTTATCTGACTCAATTGATTTTAGTTGTTGTTGTATGTTTCCTTTTGTATTTCTGCTTTTCGCTTCTTATACTAGGGAGACTATACGATATTTACACATGTGTGTCTGGTTTATTTCACTTATGAGTATATGTTCAAGTGGCATTCATTTCAATACAAATGCTTCAAACTTATCATTCTTAATAGCTGAGTAATACTCCATTATATAGAAATACCACAACTTTTTCAACCATTCCTCATGTGATGGACATCTCAGTTGTTTCCAAGATTTTGCTATCATGAATTGTGCTGCTATAAACATAGGTACGCATATATCACTATGATACAATGTTTTCAGATCCTTTGGGAAAATTCCCAGTAGGGGGATAGCTGGCTTGAATGGGATTTCTAGTCCTACTGTTTTGAGGAGTCTCCACACTGACCTCCACAATGGTTGTACCAGTCTACATTCCCACCAGCAGTGGAGAAGTGTTCCCTTTTCTCCACAACCTCTCCAACATCTGTTGTTGGTTGATTTCCTTATGACTTCAAAAATGGAAAGCTACTAGTGTAGCTGAAGTGATCTTCAATTTTCTTTTCCAGAATACTGTAGTTTTCATTGTAGAAGTTTCTCACTTTCTTGGTGTGTTAATTCCTAGTATTTATTTTTTTCTTGGTGCTGTCATATTTTCTCCTAATTTCTTTTTCAGTGGGTTTTGTTGTTAGTTTATTGGAATACTACTGATTTTTATATGTTAATTTTGTATCTTTCTACATTACTGATTTTGTTGTTAATGCTAAGAGTCTTTGGGCAAATTTTGGGGGAATCTATATAGAGAATTATGTGGCCTGCAAGTAATGATAATTTGCTTCCTTTATCATACATATACATTTTATTTCTTTTTCTTGCCTAATTGCTTCCTAAGTTTTAAGTACTATGTTGAACAGGAGTGGTAATTGTGACCATCCTTGTCTCATATTTGATTTTAAAGAGAAAGTTTTCAGTTTTCCCCCATTTAATTATATGTTAGCAGTAAGTTTGTTATAAATGGATTTTATCAAATTTGCATATTATGCTTTATATTTATTATCTTCAGGTTTTTATCATGAAAGAATAACATGCCCCACCTCCAGGGCATGCTGAGAGAGTGACTGAAGCTGGGTGTGGTGGTGCACACCTGTAATCCCAGCACTTGGGGGGCAGAAAACAGGAGGATCACTACAAGTCCAATCTGTATAGCAAGACTTTATAAACCCTGAGCTAAATATGTTTAAAAAAAAATGACAGGTCTGTTTTGGCATCTCTTAAGATGTTCATGTGATTTTTGTCCTTGCTTCTGTCTATATGATGAATTATACTTAATGGTTTTTGTATGTTGAATCATCCTTGCATCCCTGGGATGAAGCCTTACTGGTTCATGATATGTGATCTTTTGTTTTTTTTTTTTTTTTTGTTTTATTGAGAGACAAATATCAATGAGACAGTTTCAAAGCTGATTAACAGAACATTTTCAATAATTAATACCTTTTACATTATTATCTTCTTAGTGGTTATCAATAGTACAAGAAGCAGACAGGATACCCTATCCAAACACTATTACTACAAATCTCTCTTCTCATAGAATCAAGCAATAGTAGCTGTATATCTATCCTAACTCTTTTGTATATACAAATACAAAATGGTTCTTCATTTGTATCCCCCTTTTTTGTTTAGTCCTGTCAGAGATGGGTATTATATTGGCATTTAAATACTATAGATACTTGAATTCAGCAAAACACTCCAACATAGTCCAGCAGTCCACTATAGTAGTGGATCACCCATAGAATTTGTTGACTAGAGACTTTCACAGCTCAGCATATCAGTGTGGCTTTACTTTATATACCTCGTTTTTATATTTTTCTGCTAGATGGTTAAGACCGAGAAAAAGCAAGACCTATATAACAAGAAATGTAACTTTTGTATCTGATAAGGTCAATCAAGTCCCCTCGGGATTTATCCTGTAAGCCTGTACCACACTTTGTAGATACTTTGTTAGGGTTAGCCAAATGGATGAGTCACAGCCATTGCTTGACCAATTTGCTCTCTGCGAAAGCATGAGAGAATGTTTTCTCTCCATGCAACTCTCCTTAGGAGAGTTTCACTATACATCATCGATCACATTCTTCGGTGGCTCCATAATCTCCTTGATCAGAAAATTTGGAGCACAACTGAGTTCCATGATGTTACAGTACAGATTCTCCTATGTCCTGAGTCTTCACTGACCTTGAAAGGCAAGGGCCAAAATGTTAGCTGACCTTGCAGCCCTTCCTTTTCTCCAATGTTTTTAATCTGCAAGCTTAGGTTGTTAACCCTTCAGAATAGAAGCTGATTATTACCGTGCAACATATGCAATTCGATTTACTCTCACTATCTGTCTAAATATCAAACATCTTAGGCATAATGTAGAACAGGTATTTTCCATCAAGTATTGATGTATTGAACTTTAGGTCCTTACAAAATATAAGGAAAAAAATTTAAAATGTATGATCTTTTGGATAATTCATTGCATTTTGTTCTAGTATTGTAAGAACTTTTTTCATCTATAGTATATTCATTAACCAGATTGGTTTATAGATTTCCTTTTTTTCAGTGGACCCTTGTCAGATTGGGAATGAGTGTAAGGATGGCTTCCAAGACTGACCTGGGAAGCATGCTTTCCTTTCCATTTTTTTTTTTCATTAAAAAGCTTGCAGAGTATTGATGTTAGAACTTTCATGAGGTTTTTGTTCAGCACTGAACTCCCATGGCTCTTCTTGGCAGTATCTTCTTAGATGCTGCATTTGTAAGCTTAGGGAGAAAGTTTAATATGGAGTATATTTTCTGTAGAACTCTTGTGTGTTATATTCATAAGATTTTTGTAGTTCTCTCTGTTCTTGGGTTGATAAAACACATTCTACTGTTAAATATTTGTTACTGTGTGTTGAATTCATACAGTGCCTTTCCTGTATCGATTAAGAATATGTTTTATTTTACTTCTCATTCTGAGTGATTTGTATTAATAGAAGTTATAATGTTCAATTCTCCTTGCGTTTTTGGGACAAAATTAACATTGGCCATGTTTTTCTCTTTTGTAATAGTATTTTTAAGTTTTATTAAGGTGATTTGGTCTAATAAGTAGTATTCATTCTTTTCAAACTCTTTGTTGGAAGAATTTGGCTATGTTTGTGCTATTTCTTCCCTAAATATTCAAAGAAAAATCCAAATAAAACCATTTGAGTTGGATAGTTCAGTGCAGATTATCTTTACATACTCAGTTTTATTACTTGGCATACTGTTATTCAGGCTTCCTTTTTTTGACCCTGTGCTCTTTATGGACATCCTTTGTAGGGAGTTGGTATTTGTGCACAACACCTCTGTTCTCTGCAGTGTCCCTATGCCAAGACACCATAGCTCAGAGCCAGCCAATTATAGATGGAAGCCTTTACAAACTGTGAGCTAAACAAAACTTTCCTTCTTTAACTTTGGAGGTCAGGTATTTTGTCTCAGCAATGAGAAAAATAATTCAGACAGTCAGTTCCTTTTTGGTGTACAAGAACATTATTTTTGAGTGTTAATTTTATATTCTGTTACCTTGGTGACTATTTTCATTAGTGCTAGGAATCTTTTACTGGATTTTTGTGTCTTCATTATGAAGAATTAAAGGGGCTGGGGAGATGGCTCAGTGGAGTAAGTGCTTCCCTGGCCAGGGCAAGGGCAAGGGCCTGAATTCAATTCCTTTTTCCGGGAAAAAAAAATCATTATGAACGATTGAGTCATCTGCAAATAAGGATAGTTTAATGTGTTTCTTTCCTATACATGAATCTTTCTTTCTTTCTTTTTTCTTTTTTTTTTTTTTTTTTTAATTTTAGGGATGGGTCCACAGGGTGTTCAGAGTCTCACTACTAGGTCAGACTTGTAGTGATCTGCCTGTTTACAGCTCCTAAGAGCTGGGATTATAGGCATGCTCCACCATGCCCAGTCTCTATGCATGACTCTTTTAGTCCTTTCTCTTCTATAGTTTCTTTGATTAAAGTTTGAGTACTCTATTAGATAGGACTGATTATAGTGGACATCTTTATCTTGCTTCTGATTTCATCTTTTATGATATTGGCATAGGTTTGTCATAAATGGGTTTGTCAGATTGACATGAAATCTTATTTTCCTCAGGGTAGGATGTTGGATTTTGTCAGTATTATGATTTTTCTGTGTCTATTGAGATGATCATGTGATTTTTGCTTTTGTTTATATTTGTGTGGTGCATTGCATTTATTGACTTGTATATTTTAAGCCATTTTTGCATTTCTTGATGAAGTCAATCTGTTTATGTCATATCATGTAGACTTTTTTACAGACTGGTTGTATCTTGTTGAGGATTTTTTTCATAATTTTATTGAGAAACAAATAGCAATGAGACAGTTTCAAAACTGATTAGTAGGACAGTTTCAATAATTAATACATTGCATATTGTCTTCATAGTGGTTATTCATAATACAAGATGCAGACATGTTATCCTGTCCACCAACACTATTAGTACAAATCTTTCTACTCATTGAATTAAGCGAAAGTAGCTATATATCTATTCTAACTATTTTGAATATGCAGATACAAAATGGTCCTTCATTTGTATCCCCCTTTTTTATTTAGTTTTGTCAGAGATGGGTATTCCATTGTCATTTAAATAATGTAGGTCCATGAATTCAGCAAAATATTACAATGTAGTCCAGTAGTATTATAGTCCATGACTATAATAGTCATGGGTTATCCACAGGACTGGCAATGTCAGAAGTTGTTGACTTGAGCCTTCTACAGCTCAGCATATTAATATGGCTTTACTTTTTATACTTAGTTTTTATACTTTTCTGCTGGGTGGTTAAGACTAAGATAAAACAAGACTTATATCACAAGAAATGTAACTTTGGTATCTGACAAGGTCAGTGAAATCCCCTCAGGATTTATCCTGAAACCCTGTACCACACTTTGTAGATCTTTTGTCTCAGTCATGTGGATGAGTCATGGCCATTGCTTGACCAATTTGCTCTCTGTGAAAGCCTGAGAGAATGTTTTCTCCCCAGGTGACTCTCCTTAGGCACACTCTACATCATTGATCACTTTCCTCTGTGGTCCCATAATCTCCTTGATCAGAAAATTTGGGACACCACTGAGTTACAGGATGCTACAGTACAGGTTCTCCTATGTCCTGAGGCCTCACTGACTTGTTGAGGATTTTTGAATATCCATTTATTAGCTTGTATAAATTTATCAGCTTGTAGTTTTTCTTCCTTTTGTGTGTAAATTTGAGCACTTGTCTGATTTCAAAAGCAAGGTAGTACTCGCTTTTAAGAATGAGTTTTTTAGTACTCCATGGTCTCTTACTGTTTCAAAGGTGGCTCTGAATGTATGGGCACCTGCCTGAGCTCTGCCTTTAGTTCTGAAATTCTCACTCACATCCATTACATCTTTTGTATCATTTTGTTTTGTTCAGCTAGCTTTTTATTAGTGACTTCTTTAAGCTTGCTGATCGTTTTGTTTATTAAGTCCATTATCTGATTGGTTATATCATTAATACACTGTGTATCATAATTTTAAAAGAATGTCTAATATATTACTCAGTGAAGAAGTCATACACAAAAAACTCTCCTTATGAAGGGGAAACAATAAGTAAAAGGACAAAAAATCATTTTCAGTGAACAAAGAGAAACTAGTATAAATGAAACAAACTAGTATGTGCATTAAAATATTTTTGAAAGAACAAAAAGAATAATTTGGGGGATTATTTGAATTTCTCCCTACTTCCTATACATCCTATTTCTATATCTTCTATTTTGTTTTCTCTCAATAGATGACAGATGATAGAAAGATCACAGATTATAGATAGAAGATAGATACATAGATGATAGATAGATAGATAGATAGATAGATAGATAGATAGATAGATAGATAGATAGATAGATTATGGTAAATTATGACTTTGGGGGTGCATTTTGGTTGCCTTGTATTATCATGTTTCTGTTTTGTATGCATGTGAATGTATGTGCTGAAGGTTGCAGGTCTGTTTAATGGAATGACATCATTACTACTTTGGTGATCTCTTTAGTTAGCGTCTGATCTCTGGGGATGCACTCTAGGCAGGGCTAACTACTGGTCTTGCATTGTTGCAAGATTTGACCCTCTCCATTAATTTGGGGATAATAGCATAACTGTTCCAGCACAAAGGTCTCCAGAGACAAACCAGAGTAATGTTGATGACAGAAAGAAAAACCAGAATTTGCTACAGTAAAAACAAATTAATAGCAAGAGCTATGCCACCAGTGGCAATAACAAAGAAATGAACAACAGTTATAGTCAATAGCAAGCCTGGGATAGAGAGATAGCTCAATAGAATAAGTGCTTGCCTGGCAAGCTTAGCATCCTGAGTTCAATCCCCAGTACCACAAAAAGTAAAATAAAATAAAATATAAAATATGCTACCCTGTTTGTGTCACATTTTCTGTTTTTTACTTCTGCTTTTACTCTTCAAAATAAAATAAAATTTTTTGAAAATAAAGGTAAATAAAATAAAATATACATGTATACAGACACAGATAACTTGAGTAATTGTACTGCTGATTTCTGCTGGTCTATTGAAAGGAGCAGTTAGTGCTTTAACTTTTTTCCTTATTTTTAACTGTTCTTTGACCAATTTTGCATGCTTATATCTGGCAATCTGAATTTGAAGACAGTAATGTGCAATATAACTACCATTATTGAATTCCTATCATTTTGTTCTGTGAAATTCTGTATCATTTCTATAATTTTACTATTTTTAATTCTATTTTAAAAATAAAAGACTATAAAATTGTCAAATGGGCAAAAGAAAAACAGTCAACTAAATATCTAAAAATTAATAAAGATTAACATGGTGGTACTAACAAAAATAGATATGGGTGGGGACAGAGAAATTGAATATAGTAAAATTTGAAAGATAAAAGGAAGGTAAGGAGGACAGAGAAATGAGATAAAGAATTCAATTAAAAAGTAAAAGACGTTGGGCTAGGGAGATGGCTTAGTGGAATAAGCGCTTCCCTGCCAAGCACAAGCACTTGAGCTCAATCCCTGGTTCTGGAAAAAAATAAAAGTAAAAGAAATTTTTAAAAAAGTAAACAAAATTAATAGAATGAATTAAAAGTAACAGAAAAGAACAAATATGAAACAGGGGAAAAAACAAAAGAAAGGAAAAATGTTAAAGAAGAAAACACAATATATTCCAATAAATCAATGACAGAAAAGATAAATAAATCCAAAAACATATTCTCCATGCTTAAATGAAAGGCTTCTTGCTGGGCATACAATGTTGCAGTCCACCAGGTATGTCAGATGGACAGTGAGTCGCTACAAAGCCCTATTTCATTTCACCATCCCACTTCCATGTGCATATGCAGAAACCCGCCTTGGGTGTTTCGCTGGATATGATTGGTCAGTGGCATTTGCCTATGGCTGTACTCACTTCAGCCGCTCCAAAGCTCCCAGTTCTGTGCCTCCCAGGTCATTAGCTTTCTGGCTTATGGGTTTGTGAGGTGATCCTCTGCTCTCTGAATCCCTCTGTCCATGCACCCCAGTCTGTGGCAAACATCCATGCTGAGAAGTATCTCTGTAACATTGCAGATGGGAAAAGCATGCAGGTCACTGAGCTCTGTGTTTGATATAGGCAGAAAGGAAGAAAAATCAAGGATTTCACTGAGTTTAATGCCTGTACTTTCAGACCCAGGTCTTTCTGAAGATCACATGTTATTGGCCTGACTTCTCACCAGGGAGAGTGAGACCCCATCTCTTTCCCAGACTGGGCTTAAACTTCCCAGAGAAAGTTCCCTGTATGAAGTCCATGCCCTTTCTGCAATTGACTCTTGTGGCTGTCTCCCACACAATCCTTGTGGCCAGAATCCCAGTAGCGTAGCTGTTCTGTGACCTCTGATTTCATAGATAGCTCAGTTCTTAAACAATTGCCTGTTCTCAAATTACTCCTGGTGAATCACTTTCCAACATGTCAGTGCTACAGTGGATTTCTTCTCTAGCTCTAGCCTGCCATGAGGAAAGGATTCATTCTGATCAGAATCCAACACTGTTTGTGCAGTTTGCAGTAGCTGTGGTCGTCTCTTGGGTTCACATACTGGCCCAGGCTGACTCTCTCAGATTACTGACTCTCTCTCAGATTACTCCATGCTAAAGAGACAGATTCCCCCACTCCCACCCCACCAAAGGGGACAATGTTCTGTGCTGCTTTATTTTTTTCCCCCTCACTGTGTTGTCTTCAGATATTCCAGCTTTTCTATAGTTTCTAGCTTTTCTGTTGGCTCTTTCTCCCTTCCTGGAAACTTTTTCCTTTTTCTTTGCCAGATTGTTATCTAGGTGTCATGAACCCAGGTACTGGAGAGATAGGTGTGTTCCACAGCATCCTGCAGGTGGGCATTTATGCCACTGAGTTATCTCTCTGACCCCCACAGCACCCTCAGCTCTCATGCAGAAGCACTATGTGTGTGTTTTCAAACTACGTGTTTTGCCAAAGTTATTTTTTTTTTATACTTTCTCCCTCAATTTTGAACAACTCTACTAGGACTGTCAACTCTGCAGTATGTTGCAGTTCTTTCCCCCAGTGTGTCAGAGATTTCAATTTTGTTTTTAGGTGAATTTTTTTCCTTTTGTTTTTAGGTAATTTTTTTTAACTTTTTGATATCAATGTCACTAGTTTTCTTTTTTTTTTTTTTTTTTTTGTGAAACTGGGGATTGAACTCAGGCCCTTCTGCTTACTAGGGAAGCACTTATTCCACTGAGCCATCTCCCAGCCCCAAGGTCATTAGTCTTACAAACAGATTTAAATCATATGAAAATGTTCCTTTCTGTACAATGTAAGAGAATATAGCCATTTTTTTCTTGTTATGTTTCAGGGTTTCACAGATCTTACATCTAAGTCTGAGATCCGTCTGGAGTGTGATGGGATATAAAGATATACTCTTATCCTTTTGTCCTTTTTCCTTAAAGACAAAACAGCAATTGTCCCAACACTAGTTACTAAGGAGCCCATCTGTGTTTGGTGATTTACGATTCTACCTTTTCTATGTGTTGACTTTTCATATACATTTTAGTTAATGGCTTGGGTTTCTATTCCAATATAGAGATCAATTGTTCATTCCTGTTCCAATCCCACAATATCAAAGTTATGCTAATACCATTAAAAGGAATCATAGTTAACTTTTTAATATTTAAGTTGCTCTTTGGATTAATTTACTAACATTTTTCCTTGGGTGGGTCCAGGTCTGTTGTTAATTAAACCTAAGAGTGCTCATCATACTTCCACACACCAGGGTAAGAGAAATTGAGGAAGTTGAGTTGTGTCCTAGGTTTTCACCACTGTGCATTAGAAGGTCAGATGCAGTGGCTACTGAAAAGTGGCCTTCTTGAGCTCCTTACTCTGAGTTCTGCTGTAGGACTGCTGTGTGCTCATCCAACCATCTGTGTCAGCCACAAGGCTTTCATAAAAGTATTCCGGTTTGTACCACTGGAGGTACCTCTTCAGGTGACTCACAGTATTGAGATTGTGCAAAAGGTACATAATTTGTAGAGATTGCCAAATTCTCTTACATGGCTTGTTCTAGTTTCTATTCAACCAGTTTCCTGCCTGCTTAACCTCAGCCTTGTCAGTTGAATGCACTGTCATAAACTTTTTAAGTTTTTCAACCTGATAAGTGAGGCTGGAGCACGTGGCTGCATGCTGTGCTCTCTGCAAACAGAGACTGTGGCAGACCCCCACCCTAGATCACAGGGTCAGTGTCTTATGCCAGCTTTCCTAGCTACCTGCAGCATCCTTCCACAAGGCTCTTTGTGTCCTCTCCTGCTAGCAGGAACACCACCTCACAACACAGAGGGACCTTACTTTAATAGACATCAAAGAGTAAGTGGACATTGTCTCCATCCCATTTTTCCAAGGAGTGGGAACCTTGGACAGATTGCTTTACCTATACTCACCCAGAAGTCTAAACCGAGAAGTACTGAATGAGGAAAACACAGCATCTCATACAAATATCATGATGCACTGATACAAATAAATGCAGTAGTCTTCTGACTTTCTAAAGTTGTCTACCATAGAAAGCCATATTTCTTTCTATGCACCTGATCTCACATGCTCTTTCTCTGTCTACTGAGAAGAAAGAGTAACACTGAAGCAGCAGCTTCATGAAGGTGCATTATACTGATGACTCTTCTAACACCAAAGATACTGCCCTTAGGAATGTTGGTCTGGTATCAAGCAGCAGAGATTTCCCAGACTGAAAATCTCTAGATTAAGTATTACCCTCTAAGAAGCTCAACAGGCACCTCCCAAGAAATCTGGGTAAAGAAGGGTCTAATTATGAGACCCTGTCTGATGTCAGAGGAAATATAGAACTTGGGGAGACCCGCACATCCCAGCCTCTGCTAATAACTGACCTCAGTATAACTTATGTAGCTATTTGACAAATGGCACCCACACAACAAGCTTTCCTTCACCCCACCTCTACACTCTAGGGCTTCACATGCTTTTATCTTCAGCGAAAAAACAGGGAAAGCTGTTTGTTCCCCATGAGAGTACTGCCTACCTGAACTTCCTGCTTTTCAGTCCTGCCCATTAGCTCTACAGCCCTGATAGCCCAGATCCCTCATAGCACAATGGGAGTTCACCTTTTTAATTCCCACTCTCAAAAGCTGCTCAGGAATCAAAGCATCATGCATTTCTACAAATAGACAATCCTAAATGGATTCCCCTACCTGAAAAGTGAATAGCTCCCCAGAAAACTTTATTGTAGATAAATTAGTGGAGTGGAAACCCCAAGGGTTAAAACAAAGGCTTACAAATATGACATGACATGGCAACCTATCCAACCCATTTCAATTCTGGTCATTTTATTACTAAGTGAAGTATGAATTTGCTAAAGGAGCTGACCAAGATCTTTAAATCACCCAAATTCTTGCCACCTATGAATTTGCTGTAGTTTGGCAAAAAGAAAAATTAAAAATAATGGCAAAATTGAGAAATGTAAATTATTTAGATATTTTAATTATCCATATCTTCACAGTTACTCTTACCTGTGTCTGATGCATATTCAAAGATTTTCAAAAATTTAAGATATGAAATTAACCAGCTATTTGCCTTTGTATACAATATGAATAGCACAGATTAATAGGTTTTCAAATAGTGTAAAAGCATAAGCTATCTGCCTGGCCCATATCAACCACAAAGCAGTTTTACAGGGAACAGGAATTTATGAAAACAATTAAAAATTGAGGGGGGTACTAGGAATTGAGCACAGGACCTCATGCTTGCCAGGCAGGCACTGTGTCACTGAGCTACATCCCTGGCCCATGAAAATATTACTGTGTGATCTCATACATATATGGTCTGGGGAGATTCCATCATCATTTTCAAGAAATTATTACCCACAAAAGAGTTCATACCAGAAGGCTAGAGAGATATATTATCTTAGTATTTATTAAAATATTAGGCACGTAATAAAGCAATAGCTCTTCAATTATATACCCTCATAGCTTTCCTAGATAAATAATATGGCCTTTGACAAAGCTATTGACCTTTTATTTTTGGAGACAGGGTCTTGCTTTGCAGTTCTTTGGGCTGGCCTTGTGCTCACTTTTTTAGCCCCCAGGCTGGTCTTGAACTCGTAGTGATCCTCATATCTTATCCTCCTGAGTTCTGGGATCACAGGTATGTACCACCAGGCCCAGTTGTGATCATTTAAATGAAAATAGATGTAAAATGCTTTTTAATATGTATTAATAGCATCAGATCCTTTTTTTTTTTTTCTGCACTGAGAATCGAACTCAGAATCTTGCACTTGACAGGCAGGTGCATGTGCCACTGAACTATATACCCAGTCCACCCTTGAATCTTATGATCTACTTGACTGGCAAAATAATCTCACTCATTTTTAACAAAAATAGTTTTTATTTTATTAATAGTGATTTCTCCTAGAGATTTTTTTAAAGGAAAAAGATAACTTCACAGATTTAAGCCAAAAGAAAACTTTAACTTCTTAAAAATTTAATTAATCATTATACTCCTCAAAAATACTAAGGTGCTTACCAGAAAATTCAGATCCTCTTGTGTATAAAGTACTTGTTTATTTGAAAAATTGGTCCTTAAAGTGATAGATGAGTGTGGAGATGAATTATGAGACACTTACAGAATGTTTTTTGAGGAATTATGGTGGCAGGCAGGACAGAGAAGAAACATGATAAAAATGTAAATAATAAGTAAATGTTTGACATTGATGCAGCTCAAGGCCATCTACATTACTTGTATCCAGAATTTTGAATTTACACTCGAGGCTTTCAATCTCTCTCTTACAGATTTAGGGCAGACATGAATTGCCTCTCTGGATTCAATTTGGTACACAAAGCATGCCTTCATGACAGCACCAGAATGATAGAAACAGGGGAAACAACAATGTCATCTGAGAGTTCACAAAAATAGGAGATTCCAGTTCTGAACATTTCTGGACACGGACCCCACCCAGATGGCTTTGAAAAGTTGTGGGAAGAATGAGTAATGCCAACAAGCAGAGACGCAAAGAAACAACTCATGAAGATCAAAGATCTTGAGTGATGAAATTCTGACGGGACCTTCAGGCAAGGTCCAAGTAAGAAACAGGCCTGAGAGTGAGGAAGACAGACACTGAGAGCTGCTCATTGGATAGGGAGTATAACAAGCCCAGGCTTCTGGAGGCCTTAAGCCAAATGGGGTGTGGATGCTGCAGAGGCAGCAGCACAGCTACTGAAAGTGGTATCAGCAAAGTCAAAGACTATGAGTGAAGATTTGGTACAACAGGAATATTCAGGACAATCACTGGTGTTTAAAATTCTCTGAATTAAGAATTAGAAAAATATATATATCTTGCTAACACAGGATGAGATCATGTAGCAGGCCATGAAGTATATATTATAATTCCCTCACTCCATAAAAGAGAAAAGGTACAAAGAGTTAATGTATGTTGTGCAATGTTGTTATAGTTATATGTTCATGGCCTCTTAAACCTCCTGTGCTCTCAGGTGGGTGGGGGTGCGATTTGTGGATCATGGGGGTTTCTTATCTGTGGGTTAGTCCTCTAGTGAATCTGTGCTCTGGAACTGGAAGCCTGCTTGAAGGAGTTGGGTCACTGGGGCTAAGCCTGCAAGGGTTTGTCCCTCCCCTCCTCTGAAGTCCCTCTCTGCTTTCTGACTCTCCTAAGAAGCCTTCCCTGCCATGTACCCTACCCTGGAGCCAGCTGACTAAGGACCAGCACCTCTGCATACTACGATCCAAAATAAACCTCTCTTTTTCAATTTGTCCGTCTTGAGTGTCATGTCTCAGGTACAAGACAAATAACTAAGACAAATGTATAACAAGTCCATGGTAGAAAGCCGTATCAAGCCAGTTGAGAGCATATATTCCCTGCTCGGGTCTCTTTCCATATAGAGGGACACCCTTTCATCCTGCCTTCTCTATCTCTCTCCCCTCTCCACAGGGCTGGTGAAGAGCAAACACCTGATATAGAAGCAAACACCTAGGCTTAGAAGAATCTCAGCGAGCTAGTCTCTGTCTCCCCGCTTTGGGAGAAAGCCAGCTGGACAAGGACAGGGCCTCAGATTGTACTTGTCACAGCCTGAGGTAACTTGTCCACCCAGGGAAGCTCTGCAGTGGGGCAGACCTGCCAGCGTGAGTCTGAGACGGCTGCTGAATGTCTGGGTGCAGCGCCAGCCCCGCTGCTCATCAGATGTCGGATTTTACTCTATGGGTTACGTGGGAAGTGGGCTTGCTTTCCAGTGGCCTCACGTTTCATTTTGCTGGTTCCTCAGAGGCCTCAATAGGGCTCTGTTTTATATGACCTCAAGCCTGAGTTCTGGTCCATCAAGCAATACCATTTTGCCATTGTTTTTCCATCTAAAAAATCTTAGAGGTGATACAGAGAGCTGCTGAGTTAATTTATGATTACATTTTCCAGAAAATCGAGTATTGTTTTTCCTAATTAGAAAAAGCAAAATATGATTAAGGGAAAATTAGAAATCAGGACAAGAGAGAAAACTGAAAGCCCCTTTAAGTTCCCTGAGTAAAATCAAGTCTTCAGCCCCAGAAAATGATACGGCAGCCTGATTAAACAGCTTAGATAACCTTAGAGGAGCCAGTATGAGTCACACGTGACAGATCTCAAAATTATGGAAAAATGTGTCCAGGACACTAGAAATGGGAAAATGTTCCCAAGTCTTCAAAAGGCTAAAAAAGGGTGAAATCTGAAAAAAAAAAACACCTAATAGCTGTCAGCCTCCCAGAAACAGAGAATGGCTAATGGTGAGACAATAAAAGGAACAGTTAAGATGAGTTTATTAAAAAAGAAATGTCAGTTTGTTCACATTCATCAATTACCATATATGCAGGTTAAATCATATGTTCATATGAAGAAATGCTCCAAAATGTAGGATACCTTTTGTTCTGGATAACAGTGGACTGAGACTCCTGGTATCTGTGATACAATGGTTGAAAGAAGATTCACGGTTCTACTGTTAAATAGCTTGGCTCCTGGGAAATAAACCACAGTGAATATGAATGATATCTGTGAGGTGGACAGGGGGTTCCTTCTAAAATGCAAACACAATCTTTAGCATTAAAAGAAAGCAAATTTCTTAATCCTGAAAGACACATTCGCAATGTACCCTTCAGCAGGTAAGCCATCATTTGCTTTTGTGTAAAATTAAAGCTGTCATATATTAAAAGAGAAACGATAAATGAGTACACTCAGAAAACAGCAAAGGCAGAGTTAAAGAACCTGGCTATGAGCTCATTTAGAAAAAGGTTGAGGAAACTTAGCCTTTGGTCACCAAAAGGGAGACATTAAGGATTATATAGGTTGCATTTCAAGGTGTTCAGCTATATGAGGCCTTAGATTTTTCTTGTAGAAAATGAAGGGGCTTGGAATGCATGAAGTCATTTGGATCCCAATGTCTTGCATGAAAAGTCATGCCCAAATGCTAACAACTATGCTCTCTTTTACTATAGAAGACAAAATTAGTCAATGAATAACTATTATAAAGAATTTTATAACTAAACTGAGAGAACTTTCAAGCACCAGTTGCACCCTGAAACACCAAGTGCTGCTAGCTAGCACGCAGGCTGAAGCAAAGCTGTATTTCAACCAGCACTACTGCATGGTAACAATGATAATGATGTTTTGCTATTTTTGTTATTATTACATTTGCTGTGCTAAATATTTGCTCTATGCCACGCTCTGATTGGGTTACTCTATGTGAATTATATGCATGATGAGGTTCTGTTGTAATTGCCATCATAAGAATTTTTTTCTTTTTTTGTGTGTATGTTTTTAGGGAAGGGTCCACAGGGTGTTGAGAGTCTAGATCAGACTCATAGTGATCCGCCTGTTTACAGCCCCCCAAGAGCTGGGATGACAGGTGCGCTCCACCATACCCAGTCTCAATTGCCTTCTCAGTGTACCCTGGGGGCAAAGCTGGCATGGGAAGCCTGGGGATCGAACCCCTGCCTCCTGCACCTGCTTGCAGGTGCTTTAATCTGCTGAGCCTTTTGGCCAGCCCTCAGAAGAATTCTTGAGAAGCTGCAAGAATAGACTTGGGTAGTGGGTGCTGGAATTTAAGACCAGAGTTTGTTGAGACTGATCTTGCATCCTGCTCACAGCATGTCTGAGTTAGTAGGTCAATAGAAGATGCCAAGAATCCGCATTTGAAACAGCTTCTCAGGTGACACTTATGTTGCAGAGGCCACATTTTTTTAGAACAACTCTAGGTTATTTCCAACTTTTATTTTAATGTTAGGATTCTAAGTTTCAGTAATTATTCCATTGCCTCAGAGCAAGACCTTAAAACAGGAAAGTGGTTTTTTGAAGTATGTCTGAGATACACCAATTAATTTCATCTTTTAAACCACTGTGCCTTTACATTCCCTCACTTAAAATGCTGGTTTTATTTTTTCCTTTTAAGGTCAAAATATTGTCAATTTTCATACATAGCACAAAACAAGTTTCTCTTCCATTGCCTCAGTTCCCTATCATGCCCTTTGGACCCCCTTCTAGTTATCTTCCAGGATTTGCAGTATAAGGAAATAACACTGGAAAAAACTGTCTAATACTCTAAAGCAAATCATCGCCGGCACTACGTAATGAAAATATTTAAATGGTGTAGGACTCTAGGGTGATAAATTCTTGACTGACAGTGAACATGTTTGAAGAAAAAGAAATAAAATGTATGTTGTGTGTGTGTGTGTGTGTGTGTGTGTTCCATTTCTAGTTGCTTCAAGTGACATTTCCCTTCTATTGTTTCTTTTCTTTTTTCTTTTTTTTTGACGGAACCAGGGATTGAACTCAGACCCTTACACTTGCCAGGCAAGAACTTATTCTACGGAGCTATCTCCCTGGCCCCCTATTGTTTTTAATATTTTATTTATTTATTTGGTACAGGGTCTCACTACACAGTTCAGACTCATCATGCTCCTCCTGTCTCAGCCTCCCCAGCCCTGGGATTACAGGCGCGCACCACCATCCCCAGTTTCAGTACAGTGTGCCCGGCATGGTGTATGGTATGAGGGATCAAACCTAGGTCCTTGTGCTTGCTAAGCAGGCACTTAAATCCCAGAGCTATCTCACCATTTCAATTTTGCTGAACCCTAGGGGTATATAACTATTTCAAGAGTTGTCATACAATGTCTGAAAAGTTCTTCAGAATAACATTGTAATTCACTTCAATGGAGAAAATACATATTTCCTGTACAGAAATTACCCAGAGTGGTGAGGAGGAAGGTTAGAATTTACATAAAGAAACTGGAACTTGCTGGTGGGGTATTTCAGTTTCCATTCTGTGCTGCTTTCCAATGAGTGGCGAAGTGTTTGGTATTCTGTGCCTATAAAACATTGGCATGTGGATCAGATGTAAAAATCCCACTTGATTTGAAATAGACAAAAGCCCCAAGCCCCATATTTTCTTGCAATCCTGTGCTATCTCATTAGTGCATTATCTGAAATGTTTGAAACCCCTAGTGAATGCTTCTCTTTAATTGGAGACTTTGTTTGTGTGTTTACAGGTGAAAAGCTGCTTCCTAGATATCCTAAGAATTTTATTCTGTTAATGTTAAAGGTGCTCATAGGCAGTCTAGAAGCAGGCTTGTGGCCCTTTCATGAAAGCTTTCTTCTGAAATCAAAACATGTGTTCTCTGAGACTATCCCTAAACATGAGGGGAGGCAGCAGAAAGCGCCTGCATGCAAAGGGCTGCTAGACCCCTAGGTGAGGGGACAGAGCTGCGATTGCAGCATTGCCATTGCATGAGCAATGATTTGATTTTTGAAAGTAATAACGCCATGTTACTTTGTCTATGTCTCAGAAAGAAAAGAGGGCCAGCGTTCTTACCAAACACCTAGCTCAGTTTTTTTTCTTCTCAGTAGTTATCAGCAGACTTGCGCTTAGATCTATGCTGGAGAACCGAGTGTGTGCTGACTCAACAGAACTCAGGGAAGGCCAACATTCCAGCCCGCACTGTCAGCCCTGCGCCTCCGGGCTGCACTCGCTGTAACCTGTAACCGCCTCGCTCAGGCTCATCAAGGTGGTCCATGCTTTGCTTACTGCGATAGTGTTTTTCTTTTTTCTTTTTCTTTTTTGGCGGAACCAGAGATTGAACTCAGGTCCTTGCTCTTGCCCGGTAAGCGTTTATTCCACTGAGCCATCTCTCTAGCCCCCCACTTTTTTGGGGGGGATTTTTTCAATCTTTTAGCTCAAAATAATAGCAATTTTCTTAAGCACTTTGTTCATCTACATTTCTTTATTTTTAAATATTTATTTATTTATTATCTGGTACAGGCTACCACTATACAGCATGGACTTGTAATGATCCTCCTGTCTCAGCCTCCCCAGCACTGAGTTTACAGGCATGTGCCTCCATACCTGGTCTTGGTGGCTGCCATGGCACACCTGGAATTCCTGGGCTGGCACTGCATGTGGTACTGGGGATTGAACCTGGGTCCTTGTGCTTGCCAGGCAGGCACTTAGACCACCGAGCTATCTCCCTAGTCCTCCATCCACACTTCTACCAAAAACCTGTTTAGATGGGGGGGGGGCCTCTGGTCAGGAATCTGTATTATCTGTGTAACTTGACAACTAAAATAATACAGCCATGTTTTGTTTTCTTAACTTAGCGTGATAAAAATAATAGTTGTTATATTTTAATAAAATAATCGTAAGTCATAGAGTTAAATATAGATTCTCAAATTTTTCGCATCCCTCGTGCCCCAGCCCATCTGTACCTCCCAAAGATCCTGGTATTTTCCCAAAGCTGATTCCTCCAGCTGGGAATTAGTGCTATATCATGACCTAGATCTACTAGATCATTGTGTGCCACAGAGAAAAGCGAATAGGCAGGAGACCTTGTTCAAAAATTGTTGAGAATTTTAAGATGGTTACAACAGGACATTATCCAAGGGAGGGTCATTCTAAGCTGGGAGTCCTGGGTATTTGAGGAGGCAAAGTCAGCCCTGGTCACCTTTTGCTATTTCTGTTGGCTTTGTTTCCCAAAGCTGAGTCCTAAGAGCAAGAATCTGGTTGTTTGAGATACACATTTCATTCCAGACAGGGTCACTTGCTGCTGGGCCTATTCAACGGAGGTCCTAGGTTTGTCAGATCTACTAGGACAGGGCAAGGTCATCAACATGTCAGGGACCCTGAGCATGGGAGTTTGCCAAAGCAGAGACACAGTTAGACAGGCAGTCATTGACACTGTGAATGCAAAGTATCATAAAATGTATTCCAAGATTGAGCTCATATAATGAAGTAATATTTCAGAGGACAGTTTAGGGGGAACAAGGGAAATAGTGGCCTGAACAAATGGCATAGAAACCCCAAACAAATCATTGTTACCACCATTAAAACACAAGGAACCCAAACACAATAGAACCCAATTTAAGATCTCAACCCTCAAAAACTTACAGAGTATATAAATCAGAATATAATCTTAGTGATGCAAGCACAGTTTATTACTACAAACTAAACAGATTCTGTTCTTCTGAGAGCAGACAGACACCAAGTGTTATGTCTGTTCAAACCTCCAGGAGAAATTGGCACTAGAATTTGATGAGCATCAAGGGACACTCTGCTTAATGGTTTGAGGTCTGTGGTATCTCTAATCTGGAGATGAAACAATGTGTTTGCTTTGGGGGGAAAAAGAACTTTCTAGTGTTCTCCTGAGAAGGATTTCAACTGCTGTTCATTCTGTTAGAATGAGGGATGACTGTCCCACTCTCAGGTATTATTACTCAGATCACACTAGAATTCTTTCTGGGCTTAAAAATCTCCTTCTCCTCTTGTTTTATTCCTGTAGGTCTTTTCCTACTTAGTAATACATCTCCAATTTAACTACTGGATCTAGTCTTGGGATTTTAAACTCAAGTGGTATTTTTGTCATTTTTTACTGTTCCTTTTTTTTGTCTGATTTATATTAAATTTCATAATCTGAACAAGAATTCATAGTGGTCATATTAAAAATTTTGAAGTATTACAAATTCTGAGTCCCATTAATGCTAGTGACAGTTTTTAATCTTTAGGATTCTCTCCTTTTTGAGTCTCTGTCTGTCCATCTCTCTCTCTCTCTCTCTCTCTCTGTAATTAAATTTACAAATTAAGAAAAATTCAAGCTTCAAACACCAAGAGTTAAAACAAATAGAAACCATAGAACCTTTATTTTATTTGATTTACCTATTCATTCATTTATGTTTTGTATTTTAGGGAAAGGTCTATAGGGTGTTCAGGGTCCCACTACTGCATCAGACTTACAGTGATCCGCTAGTTTTCAGGATCCCAAAAGCTGGGATTACAGGCATGCACCACCACGCCCAGTCTCAATGGCTGTCTCAGTGTGCCCCAGGGGTGGGGGTGGGGCTGGCACGGCATCCCATGATGCTTTTGGATTGGTGGGATGGTTCTTCCATTAACCTCATCTGTGCCTGCTTATGTGTCTGTATGACGGCATAGGTCAAAAACTTCATGGGTCTGCCTCCTCAGTACTGGCTCTCAGATGCTATTCCAGATCCTATTCAGGTGACTTCTGATCAGAACTTCTTCATGTCATTATGGTCTCAAGATTTCAAGGCAGAAGCTGTAAGATTTAGGCTCCAGAACTTGCACACCCTTTTCACTTGATTGTGCAGAGCACCATGTAAAGTGAACCCATATTAAAGAGAGTAGAAAAGAAAGATTCTATCTTTTGAAGGAAGAATGACAGCAGTCTACAAAAAAAGGACATTCACTCCACAAGGCAGGCTTTGCCAGAGACCATTGTTATAATGATCCTCTGTGCTTCTCTGTGAGGATCCCACGTGTAACTTTCACTGACAATGAACATGACTGATGCAAATAGCTGGGTATGCCACTTCCTTCTCAATTACTTGAAAACTTAAAGATTCAAATGATAAATGATATATTTAAAAGAAAGAGTAGTGTTTTAGAAATACTGTCTCCCAAAGTGATGATTTAACAAATGAAACATCACAGGTGACTTGAGAAAGCACGCTTTTTCATGCATGTCAAATAACTGCCTTGCTACAGTCAAGTTTTGTATGCACAGATGAGAAATTAAGCACTAATTATTAGTATTCGACTCCCTCCTAGAGAAAGAAGTACAAGTAGCAAACTGACACCACATGATGGGACAGCATTAGATGCTTCCATTAACTCCACTGACACTTTCATGTTTTTTTAATCTGATGCATATGATCAAAGTATTTTAGAATCAAAACAAAGCTATCTTGCTATAGCAAATGGAAAATTAACTTATATGTTTATGATTTAAGGTAGAATTAATGACTTTTGCAGTGAAAATACAAACACAAATTTTAATGACTATAGTAAGAAAAAGAAGACTATACTAATTAAGAAACCCATAAATCAGAAATAAACTAAAGTTTATTTACTGATTTTGACAAGTTTGATATCAAAAATTAGTGTGATTGTATGTGCTTTCTCTCTTAGCTCTCTTGAAATTTTTAGGGACTCAGATATTTATTTTTTAGTTTAGTGGTACCAGGGATTGAATTTAGGACCTTGTGCTTGCCCAGCAAGCACTTATTCCACTGAGCTATCTTCCTGATCCCCGAGACTCAGATTTTTTAAAATTTTGTATTATATATTTAGTGCAAGACCTACAGGGTCTCACTACACAGCTCACACTCATAGTGATCCTGTTATTTTTAGCCTCCCAAATGCTGGGATTACAGGTGTGTACCACCATGTCCTGTAAGTGAGCCCCAGGGGCAGGGCTGGCCCCAGCATGACACACTGGGGATTGAACCCAAGTCACTGTGTCTGCCTAAGCTTTAGTCTGCTGAGCTATCTGGCTGGCCCTCCTTGAATTTTTTAAAATTATTGTTTCTTCAAATAAACTTTAGGGCAACCTATATCTTATTTTATAATAGGATCTTTTAAAAAATAAGTCTCTATTCATTAGGGTTATCTTTGCAAAATTAGACATCTTTCATCAAAAATAAACAATTTGAGTGAATAAAGTTTTGATTTTAACATATTATGCTTAATAAAAATGAAATTTATGAATTAGAGATATCAAATATCTTAATATAAAAGAAAATGAACAAATTAAAACAAGAAAATCATAATTTATGATATCAATTTGAAATTATATACTTGTACTTTGGAGCATGAACTTTTTTTTCTGCATTTTAGGAAGGGTCTACAGGGTGTTCTGGGTCTCACTACTAGATTAGACTTCATAGTGATTCTCCTGTTTCCAGCCTCCCAAGTGCTGGGATTATAGGCGCATGCCCAGTCTCAATTGCAGTCTCAGTGCACCCTGGGGATGGGGCTGGCATGGCGGGCCTGGGTATTGAACCCCAGTCCCTGAGCCTGCTTGCAGGTGCTTTACTCCGCTGAGCTATTATATGGACAGCCCTTTTTGAACTTTTGGAAAGACTCTTGATATGACTTATATTTGTTATATAAATTTGCATTTTTCAGTAGAAAATGTTTTTTTCTTTCTGCCACCTCCTCCTCTCTGAAATAAAATTTAAATGAACTGTATTATGAATGAATATAATGAATAATGAGAAAAAATTAGTGGTAAATTTTATCTCAAAAATATTTGCTGAAGAAATATACTCTAAGCAGAAGAAGGGAATATTTGTAAAAACACTTAGACATTCAACATAATAAAATTAGAATTGACGTCATCTTTCATTTGCTCAGAATTTACCAGGTACACCTTGCTTCTGAAGAAAGAACAAGTGCACTATTAAAAAGATTATGGTCTATAGAGAAGAACTAATTGATTACAGTCTATGGAAAAGAGCTACTTGAAACAATTCAGTTGAAGATTTCAGACATTTTTATAGACAAAGAAACCATATAAAATACTTTCGGAAAATCTTATTAATAAAGAGAATAAGGGGAATTATATGAGCACATAATAAATATCTGCTCTTGTATTTTTAATATTCAGGTAATTGGTATAAATAGCAGATTTTAAATTTATTGTTTAATATATACTGATATATATATATATATATTAACAATTTTTATTTTATTTGTAAACAAATCCAAAATGAATATAAAATTTAATTATTAAATTATGACTAATTAGAATATTAGTTTATGTTATTAATTTTATTTCAATGTTATGGTTTGTGTCTGGTTGTCCCCCCCAAAGCCTCATGCAGTCATGGGTGGACTTCTAGATTTTGTGATTAACTCTTGATCCCCTGGGATTATGGGGGTGAGTATAATACCTAGCATCAGGGCAGGTAGCACTCACGCTTCTCCTTCCTGTCGCTTCTGCTGTCTCTGGTTCAGTTCATGCCATCAGTGAATCACTGCTTTCTCGAGCTTAGCTGGGCTTATGTCACACCCTTACCCAAAGCCTTCATTAATTTCTCTTCTCTCAACTCCAGGATTTGAAGTTTCCAATATTATGCCTCCAAATATAATTTTCCTGGCTCATCTTTCACATTCCCCAGGTATAAACAAAAATCTCTGCTGCACACTGCTGCACAACCTACACGGGCTTCCTGTAATTCCTGAAGTGCCCAGGCTTTACCAACTTTCTTAATGTGGTTTTTTCTACTGGCATGACCTTTCTACTCCAGCCAGTGCCAGCCCACTGTCTCAGGCCAACACCAGTGTCCTTTCTCTCGCACAGGTGAGAGGCAATCTTATGTTCCTTTATTAATACAGCTCTTCTGGTTATGGACATAATGACCATGCTTTCAAACCAAAAGTCAGAATTTGTGGTCTTAAGGTTATTGAAATAGAAGGGACCAAAAGTGATTACATTAGGGCTTTTATTATGGATAGATTTGTTTATTTTTCCTTTTTAGACAGCAGACCATTGCAGTGAAGGTAAATGAATCATACTGTTTCACATATATTACCTGGTTCTTAAGTATGTTTAAATGCTTTAATAAATTTCCTTTTTTTTGGTGGGGAGGCTGGCTCAGCTGGCACGTGGTGCCGGGAATCCAACAGCATTCCCTGCGCTTGGCTAAGCTTACCTAAGCAGGCACTTTAGACCACTGAGTTATCTCGCTGTCCCATTTTAATAAATTTCTTAACAAAGAAGTTATTCTGACCCCATAGTTTTCATTTCTCTCCAATGGAGTTAAAAAGTGTCACAACATGAAAAAAATAGTACATATCTGTGTAAAGAAACAACAGTGGTGAGGCAGAGTATTCGTGAATACACTTTAATACATTTTTATGTTTGGATTATTCATATATACTGTTTATTTATTAAGCAGTCTACATGAATAATTTTATTTATTATTTTTAACCATTTATTGAAACAGTTATTAATTATTCTGAAAAGTTAACAACTGTAAGTGAAAAATGCATCATTAATAAAGGCTTTATATTTGTTTTTCTTTTTGTACACAAAAATGTGTGTACTTCATTTCACGACTTGTGGTGGATTGGCTAATGGGCAACACGTGACGCCCCGCTGAGCTGAGTCAGTGTGGCTGTGGGCGTGGAAGGCGCCCCAGGAGTGCTGTGATATCATGAAAGGAGAGCTGGAGAAGACGGTGCGCTGTTGGTTCTCTTGGACAAGCTTGCGGCGCTGGCTTTCCTGATGTGAATTCAGCTGTCCTCATCATCGGAGGAGCTTGGGTCCTTGATGTCTCTGAGGACAGCCCTGGTTCACTTTGGGGGAGCTCTGGTCTTTACCTTGAACACCACCTCCTGGCCCCAGCGCAGACCCCTCAGCCTGCTGGCACAGATCTTTCGCTTCTATGGCACAGACTTTCTCGCTTCCACCCCCGGCCTCTGGCCCTTCCTAGAGCTGATCCTTGATACAGACTTGCATGGGACATTGCCATGGGCTCTAGGCCTCCACCTCGACTCCGGGAGGACACTGACACGGGATGCAGGCCCTCAGCTGGGTTCTTTAGGTCTCTGGTGAGTACTCTCCTGTACTCTTTTGCACTTGACTCTTTGGGTGAATATTATAAAGTAATCCTATAAATTACAGGTCCTAAATTAAACCTTTCCCCTTGTAAACCCTGCTTGTAACATCTTTGTGGAATTCTGCACATAGAACTTATAGGGATAGAATGAAAAAGAGAAAACAAATACTTTTACAAATATCTATTTTTATTTATTTTACTATAAAAGAAAACACTAAAAACAAAAAAATGAAAGACTTCCAGAGTTACATGTTTCCTTCAAGAAAATCCTGTCTTGCTTTAGTTCTAAATAACCGAAGAGGTATTAACAACTTGTTTCCTTTTATCTTTCTATACTTTACTGTTAAAATTTAGTAATTTTTACAGGTCTTCCTGGTTCATTTGAAACACTTTCAGATCTCCTTTTCAATGACAAAGCCACAGTCTGTCCCCCTTTGCTGATTTTGTCCACTTCTCTGTAGCATAGGCTGCCTGTATTGAAGGACATTTCTAGAAATAGCTGTTAAGGTGTCTCTGGAGACCACTGGCATTTGGACTGGTGGAATTCAATGCAGGAGACTGCCCCACCGTCTCCAGTTGAATGGGCACCCTCAGTCCCTTGGGATTAAAACATGGAGAAATGAGGAATTTTCCCCATTTTAGTTACTCTTCTCTCATTGCTGAGACCAAAAATCTGACACCAAAATTAAGGAGTGCAAAGTTCATTTAGCTCACAGTTTGGGGAGGTTTTGGTCTATAATCAGCAGGCTCCAAGGAAGGGAGGCCTGGCACAGGGGCGTCAGCTCATGGTGGCAAGACTATAAACACAGCAAGAGAACAAGGGGCAGGGAAGCAAGTGTCTTCCTCCCTGCATCTACATCTATACCAGTAGGTTTTTCACTTCACTGCATGCCTGCTACCCACCCACACCCATACCATCTCTATGCCTTCTTCTTCTACAAGCTGAGAATATTTACAATATGAGGACCCTGGCTCCCTGCTGAAAGTTAAACTCTTAAACTTCTCAAGTTGACATGAAACTAACACCCTAGCATGGTAAATGCAGGTCCTTTTCACCCCAGGATCAAGAGCCGTTGAGATGCTTAGTTGAGCTTCTAGACTCGCCAGGTTGACATAATGTATCAACCATAGCACCCCCCTCTCTCCACTTCCTCACTACTTGCCCTGGGGCATTTTTGTCTTCTCTTGTCCCTGGATTGGGATTTACACCACTGGGGCTCTGATTCTCTAGTCTTTGGGCTGAAAGTGATTTATACCACTAGCTTCTCTGACTCTGAAATTTCTCAGGCTCTGTAACTCCAGCAGCCAGTTCCTCATAATCTCACAACAATGAATCTCTCCTCAAACCCATCTTGCTCTCCTTGTTCTCCTTTCCCTTTCCCTCCTCCTTTTTCTCCTCTCCTCTCCCTCTTTTGGCTTTCTCTGTGCCTTTCTCCCTCTCTCACTATTTTGTGTGCATGTAATTATTTTTTTGAAATGGGGTCTTGCCTTGTAGTTTAGGCTGGCTTTGTACTCACTGTGTAATCCAGGTTAGTCTCAAATTTACAGCAATCCTCCTGCCTCAGCTTCCCAAGTGCTGGGATTACCAGCATGTGCCACCATGCACAGCTTGTGTGTGTACTGGTATAAACATCTATACCAATAGTTTTTTTTTTTTCTCTGCTGAAACTTTAGTAAAGATAGACCATTGCCCTCTTGACAGGCAACACATTGCCTCTGTCCCTTGTTATAAATGACGTTAGAATGAATAACCTGGTGTGTGCCCTCTAGAGCACATGCAGCTCTATCTGTGGGACTGCAGGGTAAGTACATCCATCACTAAGAAGGAGACGTAGAGAATGTATGTGTCAGTACCAGCTCTCGCTCTTCTTCAGGTCCTTCACTGACCTATAGAAATGTATCTTTTCATTTATACTGGGTTGTCATGAGAAGTCAGAAGGCTCTTCCTTCTTACCCCGTCCCCAGAGATCATAGACTCGAATCTAATGTCAAATGAATGCCGCACAGCTTTCTCTTGACCTTCCAAGAGTTGGGGCTATTGATATATCATCTGCCATCTGCTCACATCTGGCTTCACTGCCCAACCTTAACATGTCACCAAATGTTTGTCACACTTTTTTGAAAAATAAGAATATATATGAGTAAGTCCCAGAGTTTTCTGTGTTAGCTAGCTAAATGGAGCATAGTCTAGTGAGAAAAGCCAGATCAAATATCTTGGCAATGTGCCCCTGACTCCTTTGTGGCTACAGGAAAGTCACTTTGCCTTCCTGCGTCTCCATTTGCTCATTCAGGAAATGAAACAACTCCTGTTAACATTCCTACCACCTCAGCATGTAAACTAAAAATGTTTAGAAATCTCAACATTTAATTAGAATTAAGACAGTAGTCATAGGTCTAAATACTAACTTTGACTCTCAAGGCTTATTTTTGACAACCCAAATACCTAGAGGCAACAGTATGCCTTTGTCAGAGGAAATCCATTGCTGTCATCAACTTAAGCAGTCTTAAAATCTACTTGAAAAAGACTCATTCTATTTTTTGCAGTGTCCATTATGCTAACCTCAAATACTGCTTGTGATAACATTTTTTGTCACATTTGTCTACATTTTCATTTTTGCTAAGAAATAAAGTGATAATTTTACATTTCAGATTAAGGTTTTTGTGAATCAAGATTATTTTCAGCTATAGGAACATCACCTCACTTATATTAAACAAGAAAAGCACCTTTCTGATACATAAAATCACTGACATGACTTCTTTATATTTCCTCAGACTTTTGAGCTGTACTTGACTACGGAATCAGAATATTCCTAGCCTTACTTCTCAGAAGATCCACTGTCCATGCATATTTAAAATATGAAAATGTTCATTTGATCATACTTTGTTCAAAATCCAAATAAAGATTTAAGGCAATCCAGGCTAACCTCTTCTTCAGAGGAGTGACTGACATCCTTGAGCAGCTCACACCAAAGTCACTTTGAATAGAAAGATTTTAAACAAACAAACTGCTTACAAAGTCAGCTAATGTGAGTGATGATCCTTCAGAAATGCAGGCACTTGCATGGGGGGCCTAGAAGCACAGGACTGTTTGAAAACAGCAGGGCAGTTTGGGGAATATTAGTGACTCTCCTTTCATTGGGACCAAACACCCCCTACCAGCACCCAGAGGAGAGGTGTTTTTGTGCATGTTTTCAGAGATCTCAGTCTTTGGCTGTATGCGTTCAAGAAAGAAATGGTGCAACAGAGCAGCTAGTAGAGGAAGGTGCTGAGCCCATGGTGCCAGAGAGCAGAGGGCAATGCCAGGCACCCTCCAGCTGACATTCCTGTGAAAACTCTTCAGGTTAAGGCCTTCTCATTAATGCCACTTTCAGCTATGAACTCATCCATAGCTTAATCCACTGTCCCACTGTCCAACTGTCCTCAAAAGCAACACTCTGGACATATGCGACTGTTGGGGGTCATACTGACTCTGAACCATAACAGACTATTCAAGAAAAGAGAAGGGATTAGACAGGTGGAGGGCCAGGCCCATGGAAAGGAGACGGAGATGGAGACCTCAACATAGAACTGGTGCTAAAATAGTTCTACTTTCTCTGCTTTCAAATTGCACCAATTCTGAAAACAGAAATCTGGGGGCACCAGAGGGAGGTCTTATAGTTCAACTCCAATTGCACCAAAACAAGTTAGAGAGACTCTTTTGAAGAGAAGATTTTTAAAAAGTCTGGGAGAGGGCCCAGACCCTATTGGCTGTTCTACTGTCAAATCTGTGAAGTCCCAAGAATATAGTCAAGCTGAGTAAGAATATAACAGACCAGGAGGAGCCCAGAGGAACCCCCAAAACCACATATGCTGCACCTTTTCACTGCAACTATCTTTTTAATTAATACCTTCAAATAGTTGATAAAGAGGTCACAAGTTCTGGCACACACGGAGTCAGGGACCTCCTGTTGATCTTTGAAGTGCTGTAGAAACACTGAGCTAAAGTATTAGCTCTTTTAAGCATGGGTGGAAAAAGAAACGTTCTTCCTCATGTGATTCTGGAGGTCTTGTGGCCTAGAAATTTTTTTAGGGAAACAAGCTTAATTCAATTCTTGGCCATTATTACCTAGGAATAGACATTTTTCTACCCAACATCTTTCCTTACATTCATTAAACATACGTATACCCTAAGATATTAAACACTGATGCATTATACCAAGAAAATGCTGAGCCCTAAATCAGCATTCTTTGTTCTTATAGTCCATTAACATCCACATAGTGCACTGACCATTAACATAGAGGATTGTAGGCTCCCCTTGCAAACTATAGCACTGATTGTCTTTATTTTTCTACTACTTGATCAAGTTGCAATTTAAGATATAGTTGATCTTTGACCTTCAAAGATTTAACATTTATGGCTTCAAGTATTATAAGTGACACCAGAAGTCCTTGAAGTGTAGTGACTCGTCATGTCACGAGATTCCAATTTGAAGGCATACTCCCTGAGGATGATAAATGGCCTGCCACCCTCTGAGCTCTGGTCTCTCCTGCGCATGGTTGTGTATTTAGCTTTAGAACTTGTCTGTGGCGAATGGAACAGTCTGGGGCACACACGGATTTAACAAACCCGGAAGGAGACCAGCCCCCACCAAGCCTTTCTGCTTTTTTCAGTCTTCTCTGTTTCCCTCTACTCTGCCTCGCATTTTTTGTAAGGATTCCTAAAGAGAAATTCTAAAGATCACTTAGTGATTTTGCATTTAACCCTAGTAAGAAACATTTACCCTTAAGCAAGGACAATTGAAAAGATTAATGTTAATTGAAGAGAGGAAAAAAAATCCCTAATGGGATAGAATATTAAGCCCACTTCCACTTAGGCTGTAAGAATTAAGAGTATTTCACGGTAAATTGTAATAAGATGAAAACAAATTTACTACCCATATGGATCCTCTAATGTCCATGAAATTTCTTACAGTAAATAATTATTCCTTGCTAAAAGAAAAAGTAATTTAAATATATGGTTTCCAAACATGAGTTTATATCACATTGTTCTAAGTAGCTTATTAAAAATATATAGATTCCACAACCCTTCTTAATATTACACTCTCTAAATCTTAGAGCTGGAGATATTTTCTTTACAAAACTTACAGAACTTTAGACTTTTTATAGAATAATCTTTTTGGCTTTGTTGAATTCTATATGTTGTATTTTTAATAAATTTTATTTCTGGTCTTTCTCTACCTTATTTGATCTTATTTTGCTATTATTTTTTCTTTTTGTCTGATTAATTTTCAGTTTTTATTTATTTCTTACTTATATAGATTTTAAGATTATAAATCCCCCTTCATGATTGACCTTAGTCATACTCTATGAATTTTAAATTATTGTATTCTCACTGTCATTCAGTTAAACATATTTTATAATTTTATAATTTTTCTACGCAATTTATAAATTTTCACCTTGTATTCAAACCTACAGGCACATTATTCTTGTCTTTTAAATTTTTATTGTACATTTCATTCCATTATGATCTTAGGATATGCACTCTCTGGATATGTATCATTTATGAAGTAAAATAAAGCTTTCAAGTTTTGCTTTGTAATGCTTATAAACAGCTTTGAAACGGTGAATGATGGGATACATCATTTTAAGAATCCTTATTTTTTTTTTTAGAAGATAGAAAAGTTTAATTACTAATTAGGTAAAAACCAGAATTTGTTAAGGTGGAATTTAATTTATAATATCAGAATTTTTATTTAAGACCACATTTTAAACCACAGATAATTGAATCATCAAATAATATAAATAAATAAAATATAAGAGAAACATATTTAACATCACGAGTAATTTGTAATAAAAATGCTAATTAATAGAATAAGATAAAATTGTTCTCCTGATAGTTTTTCAAAAGTACGGTAGAAAGTAAAATGGATACTAGCAAATACTGCTGCTGAGATTAAACCTTTATTGAAGGTCAGTTTGATAATATATACATACAAACATAGGTCTAATAAATAACCTTGATCTAACAACTCAAATTCTGGGAATGTATTCTTTGTTTTTTTTTGAAATCCAAATTTATTAGCTTCAATTGCAGATAAACACAGCTATGACTGAATTCTGACCACCAAGGCTAAGGTAGCAGATACTGGCTGTGACTTCCAGGAAAGTGCCTGAGAGGAGGGACAAGCAGCCGCCACCCACCTTTCTGCTACTTGACCTTTATCCTTCATCTTAGAAGGCAGGCATGATGGCTGGGCTCCAGCAGTTGCCTTGGACCATGATGTAGTCTTTTGACTGGAAACCATTCCCCAGGATGGAGAATGACAGCTTTCCTAGGAGCCTAGGGCTGCCTTCTCTGACTTGTTCAGGTGGGACGAAAACCATTTCCATCCTCATCAAGCTGTTGTCATATCGCTCTGGCTAAGGCAGGTAAATCTCTGATCCTAGCTGACTCAGTCTACTCTGCTCAAGTGCAAGAAATATCACATTATTTTTCTTTTTTTGTCATCCTCTTTCATCTTTAAAAGAGAATAAAAAGTAGTAAA